>JAJPUD010025818.1:0-17165 GCA_023553655.1 Myrmecobius fasciatus
ACAAATTTTACACCCAGTCCCCTCCCCTCCCCTAGATGGCAGGAAGTCCACTACATGTTAATAATGTTGAAATACTTGACAAGTTATGCAAGAAAAATCATATCTACAAGAAAAAAAAGAATCAGAGAAAGGCAACACAATGGAAGCAAATGTCAATAGAGATCATGAAAATGTTACGTTGTGGTCCATATTTCATTTCCCTCTCTCTGGGTGTATATGGTTTTCTTCAGTGAACAATTGGAACTGGTTTGAGACAATTCTTTGTTGCAGAGAGAAACCTGATGATTTAACAGAATAAATCTATTAAACTTGTAAAGAATAGTAAGTGTATTTCAAAAATTATTCTTAAAAATTGAGAAAATAAAAACCCTATCAAAATTTTTTTGTGAGACAAATATGGTCATAATACTTAAACCAGTGAAAGATAAAACATAGAAAGAAAACTATAGACCAATTTCAAAAATCCATATAAATATAGACATATGTGCATATATATAGATGTTTGTACATATATGTGTATAAATATACATTTCAAAAATTAAGAAAACTTTAAAGAAATCTGTCAGATTTATGTATAGGGAAAAAAATCAGGACAAAACAAAAAACAGAGAAGCTCATGAAAGGTAAGACTAATGATTTCCATGTATTACATAAAATTATAGTTTTTATAAACAAAAGTAATGTAGGCAAAATTACAAGAAAAGCAAGAAACAGGAAGGATTTGCAATGTTTCTCTGATAAATGTCTCATTTCTCAAATATATACATAATAGAGCCAAATTTATTTGTGAAAAACCCAATTGACATGGTCAAAGTATATGGACAGGCTATTTTCAGAGAAAGAAAACAAAACCATTGGTAGATATGAAAAAAAACTTTGTCTACCAAAATAATTACAGCTATGCAAGGTACTCACATGCATAGGTAACCCCTCAGTAGTATCACCTATTATATTGGCAAAGATGACAGAAAAGCAAAATGATAAATGCTACAGGGGACTTAAATCAATATAGTTTGAATGATCTTTAAATTGGTCCAAATATTTTAGAAAACAATTTGAAAGTATCAATAAAGTGTTGTAAAACTAAACTTATCATTTGACTTCAAAATACAACTATTAGAGCTATTCCCTAAGACACTCAAAATATATTTATAGTTGCTCTTTTTTGTGGTGGAAATTAACTGGAAACTGAGGGGACATTTATCAATTGGTGGTTGAATCAACATAATAAAAAAAAAATCAATAATATTGTGTGAGAGGAAATGATCAAGGGCACAGTTCCAGAAAACCTGGAGAGAAGTGATACAAAGTAAAGTTGAGCAGAACCAGAAAGCAATTTACACAGTACTAAAAATAATGTTAAAATCAACAGCTGGATTAAAGACTTAATAAATTTGCCTAATATAATGACCAACCATTACTCCAATAGGTTCATGATTAAACAAGGTATTCAAATCTAGACATAAAAATAGTGGACTCAAAGTGTTGACTGAAGCATGTCTTTATTTTTATCTTTCTTCTCTCTTTATTCTTTATTTCTTTCTTTTTCTTTCTTTCTTTTTCTTTTTTGGGACATGGCTAATATGGAAAAATAATTTCCGTGCCTTAATAAGTATAATGGGTATGATATTTCTTGTCTTATGAATAGATAGGAAAGAGATGAAAGGAAAAAGAGAATGAAGAAAAGAAAATTAAAAATAAAAATGCATATAATAGATAATTGGAGTTTTATGTATAATCATGTTCTGTTCTACCTTCCAGGTGGAATTTCTCATTTTACTTTATTTTCTTAAAGGTAAAGAATCTAAAATGAAACATTTTTCCAATGTTTAAGGGTAAACATGTAACTTTGTCAAATATGTACTATCTATTGTGGGGAGGGTAGTGTAATGTTATGAAGAGCAATTAGACAACATATCCTAAGTTAGTGAGTGAACTCAATGTCACAATGCTGAATAAGCCATTATAATAATAGGACATTATATGTTAATTTGTAAAGACATCAAAAAAGGAAGTCTATTGTATATCAATAAATTTAATTATTGAACTAATTGTCTTTTTATTTCTTAGCACCAAACTTTGTTATTTATGTAATCCAGAAAAAATAAAATAATTCTTCTCACAGTGCATTTACTCTTCTACAAAATATGGAAATGTCACTTACCTCACAGAATTGCTGAGAGAACCAAATGAAAAATATACAGAATGTACTATTTAAATGTTTCAATAATGAATATGATCTCAGGAACTTTCATTCTTAGTTCATTAAAGTAATGTCATGATTTGTTTTTAATAGGAATAAAAGATAAAATCATCACCTTTAAGCCAGAAGTGTCTATGTTCTTAGATTTATTTATTTTCTTGGGTGGGGGTAATCGTGTTTTGTGTTGACCTGTGATTCATTGATGTTGACAATGGCTGTGGAAAATCTGTATGATTATGCAAATCAACAGGTCTTAGATAACTTAGAGACTTATAGAGTTTCCTGGAACTGTTAGAGGTTAATGACTGCATATACCATACATCATATTTAAAGTCTTTCTTGACTCTGAGGGTATTCATTGACCCTTTTGGTATACTTTCCCTTGGTAATAGATCATTACCTCATTCTCTGTATATTTCCCCTTATGGGACTTTTCCTTTCAAGATTTTTTTGAGAATTATTATTACTAATTATTTTTATACTTGAGACATGAAGCAGTTTTTAATACCCTAAAGGGCCTGAAATTTTAACAAGCCCTCATCATGGTAGTCAGTGAATGTTTTTTTTTTTTTTGTTTTTTTTCACATTTCACCTTAAAGACCTAATTGCTCTGCTTTATATTCTTGCGACTATTCTCAACACAATTTCTTGATAAAACTCATTGGCTTACTCTCTTTCTCTTTATTCTGTATATGTAATTTCTCCTTTTTATTTTTGGAATTTGATAAGCATATTATGAAGGATGTTGAGTACACTGGCATGTTGTAGAGACAACAATATCATTATTATTCTCTGGAATGAAGGGATTCACTCAATATACTGTACACAATAGATATATGAAACTTTCCAAATTTTTAAATCATGTAATTTTTTAGGTCCTTGAGCTTGTTTGATTTGTATATTTTACTTATCTTATTTGTGAATTTAAGATTTATATAATGTTTGTGAATAGTGTACATATCTTGTACTATGGGTAGAGATTATTCCAATGAGAATTTGAAATATCACAGAACACTATCCTCCTTTTCCTACTCAAATGCAATTGTGTTGATTTCCTAAATACATTTTCTTCCTAGTCTCTTGAGTTTGTGGTTCTGCTATAGATTTCATCAATCTCCTTTCAATAATTATTACTTGGTAGGGTAAAAATTGTGTCCATTTGCACAATTAAATTATGTATCTCTTTTATAGATGGGGCTTTATCCTTTTGCCAATATATCCAGGCTTATCTTTGCACATTATTTGCCATTTCAAATATTTGAGGTAGGAAAAATTGGGAGTAGAGTTTCAGCCAATCAAATAACATTTATTATGTTCTTATTATATGACAATCAGAGTGTAAAGGATCATTTTTAAATACAGTTTTCTTGTAGTTAAAATAGATATTGCCAAATATGGGTGGAGGAATGTCCACAATATCCATCTAGATTTTAAAATGTGACATGTAACTTTTCTAAAATTTATCTTATTTTGAATAGGCAATCTTACTTTTGCATAGTGAAAGTAATGGATTCATTTTATATCAAAGCACATGGCAGCAAATGTAAAGAAGTATGAACAAGGGGCAGCTAGGTGGCGCAGTGGATAGAGCACCAGCCCTGAAGTCAGGAGGACCTGAGTTCAAATCTGGTCTCAGACACATAACAGCTGTGTGACCCTGGGCAAGTCACTTAACCCCAATTGCCTCAGCAAAAAAAAAAAAAAGTATGAACAATATCATGAAGTACCTGGTCCTGATTTCCATTAACTTTCTTTCTGTACCTTATCTTTTGATCAACATTTGTTGCATTACCAACCTCAAATATTGAGGAAGATTTATGTTTAGGACTTTTATGGTGACTATTAGTAGTTAATTGGTATGTCATCCATGCATCCTTCTAAAGATTATGTTACTCAATATGAAATTGTTTCCACTCCTTCCTCTTACTTTATAATTTATATGCCTTGCTCCCACTACCTCACAGTCTTATTGGGTGAAAAGATTAGGTAATTCAGTAGAAACATTTTGCACTGATTTGTTAAATAGCTCCCTCTAGTAGTAATTGTTATTATTAGCAATTGTTACTCCTCTCAAACAATAATCACACACTACTTCCCTATGCCCTGGTAAGATATTTAATCACTAGCATTCTCCGTTTCTTCATTTCTAAATGAGATAATTGTAATAAATCATGAAGTTTTAGTTCTTTTAGTGTTATAGATATACTTGGAGTAGTCCATTAAAAAAAAAAAAAAAACCTTTGTACTCCTCAGAATAATGCTTTACCATTATTGAAATAAATGCTAAAATTCAGTTAAAAGTTAGTAAAAATAAACACTTTCCCTTATCCAAGTTAATGGATCCCATTAAATCTATCTCCAGACAGTCCAGGTTTCCATGGACCCCATTCTAAGAAATCCTAGACTAAAAGTGCCCTAAAGACCTTTAAAATCTAAAATCTATGAATCTGCAAAGAAAACATTTCAATGAACATTCAACTGAAAGGAATTAGCAATATAAAAATTTTAAGCACTAAATTAAGGAAAATGAAGTCAAGATGTATCCCATAAGGAGTCCATCCCCAGCCCATGTCAAGTGGCTTTCTAAGTAGAAACCAATGCATTTCCTTCTAAGTCAAGAAAAAAAAACAATCAAACAAACCAAAAAAAAAAAAAAAAAAAAACCTGTTAATTTAGTATTCTGCAGAACACCCAAATTTTAATAGCTGACATTCCTTTCTACTTTTTGAAGTATACATGTCATTAAATACAGCTTTTGTTTACTCATGACACTTCCTCAGATCTCTAAGTACTCTTTGTACACAGCCTTCTTTTATCTGATTCAAATGTATTATTGTTTTTAATCTCTAGAATTACTGTGACAAAATACTTTGGAATAGTCCTGTGCTACATATTGTATCCTGCAAAATCACTGTAACAGCGACCTTGATTTTCTGATCAAAGACTTGATTTCCATTATAACTCATAAATTATCTGAGACTTCTGAGGATACATATATATCTGTTTTTCAGTTTGTTCTTTGAAATCCCTTATGTCAGAAAATGGTAACTATGAAAGTTATTCCTATAAATAGACAAGTCTTATAATTAACAAGGTAGTAATGTAGCTGAATCTAGAGACTGGAAGACTGGAAATCAAATCCTGTCTCTTTTATTAGTTAGCTTTCTGATGTTATTAAATTATTGAAAAATTATATTAATCAGTGAGTATAGTTATATAGATTGATTTGGAGACATAGAGATAAAAAGATGAGAATATAGAAAATATCACACACATACATGCATATAATTATATATACATATGAATTAAAATATATCCACACACATAAAACCTGTATGTATATGTGTACACACATGTGTATTTTGCATACACATGTGCAAATACAAAAAATGTGTTAAATGTGTTCCATAGATCTAGTAAACCAAAAAAGAATGTCACACATGAAATTGTAGATATCTGCCATATATAACTTGCTTCCTTTTTTTTTTTTTTTTTTTAGCAAACATTAAGTTTAGCTGGGACGGTTCAAAGCACCCTAGTGTTTCACCTTAGTGTTTCAGCACTCTTCTCTGCCTTGAAAAAAGATGTTTTAATGATTTTTTTTTCCTTTATTTTCTTAAAAATAAATCTTTGACATTCTCTACTCCTTCACATTTAGTCTTCTCCCAGTTCTGCCCCATTGGAATTAAAAAAAAAAACCAAATATAAACATATCCAGGCTATGGATTGGTAATGCATAAATATACCATTTTACTTTATTTTCTTAAAGGTAAAGAATCTAAAATGAAACATTTTTCCAATGTTTAAGGGTATTAAGAATTGATTTGGTAAATATTATCTTTAATATCACCAGTAGAAATTTTATTATGTTGCTTCATGCACATTTTTCTAGGATGACAGTATCATTACAAATGTCATCAGTAATTATTTCAGCTCAGTATATTATTTCAATGAATATTTACTCTTTTACATTGGTAATTAGGCTTATCCTGAATTTAGGTTATGGTCATCATCGATTTATATTTACTGCATCCTCTTGCCTTATGAATAAAGATACGAATAAAAGTTACTTTCCATTTTAATGAAAAGTAACTATCTAGGTTTGAAATGAGAATAACTGCTTTGCTTTTTTTTTTTCTTGAACTAATTGGAAAGAGAGAAACACATTTTAAGCAACTAAATTTTTTGTTTTATCTGCTTTACTATACTTTCTAACTTCTATTTTTTTTTCATTAATTGACTTTTCAGAGCTTATACATTATACCCCTAGGAGTTTTATTACTCTCACCTCTGGAAACACCTCCTGCTCTTTTTTTTTTCTACTTTGTGTTAATAAATTTTATTTACAGAACATATAAGTGAAATTTCTACATTACCCTTTGAAAAAAAAAATTTTATGTCAAATTTTTCCCCTCCTCCCCCTCACCATTAGTGGCCATCTCTAGCCACTAATCCATTCTTTTTTGTGGGTGAAGCCTACCTTTGATTTGATATTTGTATGTCCCATGTTTGGCATCTAGTAAGTGATTAATAAGCATTCATTTTTACACTTATGCATAACAAGAAAAGATTTTATGAATTGGTACTGGAGAAGATCACAGAGATCATGTAATTCAAGCCCTGCATTTTACAAAGGAGGAGCCTAAGCCCAGAGACTGGACTTAACCTACCCAATATAATACTAAGAAACATGCAAAATTTGAGAGAGTTCACCCCAAGGCAAACTGAAATGGCAGAGTTTCTGTAGTACCAGATAAGTGAAGCTTGGTTAGTTGCCAGACTATCTTATATTTCTGTAAGACTGTGAATAATAAAAAGAAGTGATTTTGGAATTATAAGATTGAGAATGCAAAGTCATTTTTTTTATGTTTCAGTGCACAGAACCTAACACAAACAGAATATAGTAGACACAAAATCTTGTTGATTTAGGGTTGTCCTTAGCTAATGTCAAAGAAACTGAGGCAAGACAGAGATTGCATTTTAATATTTTACTTCTGGAGGGTTTTAGACTAGCTGAGGCTAGCTGGCTGTAATGGGACTTTTGTCCAAAGCATTCAGCAGGGAGCAACTAAATCAGAAACTTATATTGCTATAATCTTATAAGGGAAACAAAGGCAGATGAGAGGGCAAGGACATTGGTTGAGCAGAGGAACCATAGTTCCAGAAAAGGATCATAACTTTGTTCTGACAGGATAAGGGTCAAAATAAGAAGATCCATGGCAGAAGACAGCAAGGGGAGGGACAATACTTAAATGGAGAAGGGATTATCCCAGAAAGGATTTAGATAAGGCACCTGGAGTTTTATGATACCATTAAATGCAGAGTGGCCAGAGTTTCATGGTTTTCCATGACTCAATTTCTCCCAATCCTAATGGCAAAGGAAAAAGGAGGGGGGCATAATAATTCAGGGCATAGCAATTCCCTGGCATGACAATTTAGGGCATAAGTCTTACATCCTCAAATTCTCACACAAATTCTGGAAAACAATAAGGACTTGATAATTTTTGATTGACCCAAATGAAGCAGGACAAAACATTTGCAAAAGCTCATTTAGATAAAGATGACCTTTTCTTCCCAAAAATTCAATAAAATTTAAATAGAAAAACAAGAAAAAGATGGAGGGGAGGGGAAGAGTAGATTCAACCTAAAGTGAAGACAATGTGTATACACATACCCTCTCTCTGTCTCTCTGTGTCTCTTTCTCTGTCTCTATACACAGACACACACACACACACACACACACACGCATATGTGTGTGTGTATTCTTGTAAACTATAGAACTTACATTTTTCTTAGTATAACTATGACAATGGCTTTTTCATATTATGTCAAAAGTAGTTGGAGAGTGGCTGAATAAATTATGGTGTATGAATGTTATGGAATATTATTGCTCTGTAAGAAACGTCCAGCAGGACGATTTCAGAGCGGCCTGGAGAGACTTGTATGAACTGATGCTCAGTGAAGTGAGCAGAACCAGGAGATCGTTATTCATGGCAACAACAATACTATATGATGATCAATTCTGATGGACATGGCTCTCTTCAACAATGAAATGCTTCAAACCAGTTCCAATTGTTCGGTGAAGAGAGCCATATACACCCAGAGAGAGGGATGTGAAATGTGGACCACAACATAACATTTTCATGTTCTCTATTGAAGTTTGCTTGCATTGTATTTCCTTTATCTGATTATTCTTTCTTGTAGATATGATTTCTCCTGCACAAAAAAATGATGCAATAACTATACATATATTTGATTTCTTAAGTATTCTAACATAATTATCATGTAGTGGATATCCTGCCATCTAGGGCAGTGGTGGGGAGTAGGGGAGAAAAATTTGTAACAGAAAGCTTTGTAAGGGATAATGTTTAGGAATTGCCCATACATATGTTTTACAAACAAATTAAAAAAATATTTTAAAAAATAGATTACCTCTCATCTAGGGGTGTGGGGTGGGGGGAAGAAGGGGAGAAGCTTGGGAAAAAAAAAAAACGTTTTTTGCAAAGGTCAATGTAGAAAAATCCCTCATATGTTTTGTAAATAAAAAAGCTTTTAATAAAAAAAAAAGTTGTTAAGTTCTGGGAGGTACTATTTATGCTGGAAAGATTTCTAGCAAGGACTTAGTGGTAGCTTATATACATGGCATCTGAGTATTAACCTAGCTAGGTTGGGGAAAGCTCATCCATAGATTATCTATGAGGTGATAAATTTAGTCCCAAAGTAATTCATGTGGAGCTTCTATCAGATTGTGAAAAGCCTGTGATTTACATGAATGGGACACACCTTGGAAACATGGAAGTCTTGAGTAAAAAAAAAATACTTAAATCAAAACATTTTATTAAAAATCTCAAATAAGTGTCATTCATTTGGGTTATTTGTCTCAGGCTAACTCGGCTTCAGTATTTAAAGCCTTACTAGACTGTAGATTTTATATTATTTGCACCGGTGTACAGTCAGCAGAGACTCTATATATTTGAGTGACTTATTTTTCTATTTAGAAGCTGAAATATATAGTGGCTAAGTTCAATTAAATTTTTAGAAATAGTTTTAAAAACATCATTTCTTGGACACAATAACTGTTATTATTATTATTATTCATTTTTATACCAAGGTTACAGTGGAGAAAAAGTACCTAGCTTGCTTCTCTTCCCCCATTGATTTATTAAATTTATTTTTGAGTATTCTACAAATTCCCTTCTTAAAAATCCTACAAAAACATTTACAGATTTGAAAATCTCTGTATGAAAATTTTGTTTTGCTTTGTTTTCCTTTTGGCCTTGGAAATAAGTATTCCTTATTAAAGTAGCTTAGGACAATGGAAAGAGTCCTAAATCTGCAAACAAAGTACTTGCTTTCAAATGTAGGCTCAATTTATAATAGTTATGTGATTCTGGGAAAGTGTTTATACTTTTTGGCCTCATTTCCATGTCTTTCTAATCAAGGAGTAATGAGAATCCAAGACCTTTTCCATCCTTCCTACCACTAAAGCAATGATGTGAGGTGGTGGTGGGGGAGGTCCTAAAATTGTTAATAATAAAGTATAAAACAAAATTATGGCCATTTTCTATTTGTTTGAAACCTGATACTAGGCAGATGAGAGAGAATTCTGATTATATAATATGATGGGCTTTCTCAAACAACAATTTTTATGTGTGTGTGTGTGTGTGTCCTGTTTTAGAACTGAAATGCTAAGTTCATGACTGTCATTCCTGAAAAGTGAACAAATTTGGTCTAAAGAAGAGGCAGGAAAATAGCAGAACTCATCAGTCATTTTATGTACCACTTCATGTAATATATTTTATTATACTTTCTATTAAAATGTGTTTATCTTCAAATAACTTAGGAAAAATGATATCATTATTAGGAAAAATGTTTCAATATAAAATTTATTTTATTTCCACAAATACTAAATTCACATATAAAGAAAGTTTATCTTTCACTAGTACCCAGAAAAGTCATATGTGAATGAAAATTGCTCTATTTTTTTAAAGAGACAGAATGCTAAGGTATTCAAAGGATAGCATTATTTATCTATTTAATTTGATCCTATTGATACAAATAAAGATGAATGATAAAGCATATTATGATTTTGATATAGCCTTATCAATAGGACTTAAGTTAAAGGATCTGATGACATTTCCTAGGACAATGAAACTCCTTTAAGGCAAGAAATACTTTATTTCTATTTCTATCCCTGCTACTTATAACTGTGCCAGGAGTGCAGGGGGTACTTCATAAAATTTTGTTGATTCGAACGGACTCGATTAAATCATTGCCACACTGACTCCTGATTTTTTCATTCTCTTTTAAATGTGCCCAAAGGTAGGTAGCTAGATGGCAAGTGGAGGGAATGTTGGGCCTAGAATAAGGCAAAAGAGTTCAAATCTGATCTTGGGCATTTACTAGCAGTATGATTTTGAACAATTCACTTAATGCCCCCTTTCCAAAATGGGTACAAGAGCACCTTCTTCTCAGTTATCCTTAGGATCAAATATGATATTTATGAAGCTCTTAGCACACTGCCTGACACATGGGAGGGGCTTAACAAATGTACATTTCCTTCATTCTTTTCTGTAGATAAGAAATAACAACCCACAAATACCAGTAAAACACAATTTAGCAGCCATCCATCTCTGCCTCCTCCCCCATCCAATCTGGTGTCAAGGTTTGTCAATTTTATCTTTTCAACATCTATCCTATGTACCTGTTTCCATTCTCTGAAACTACTACTACTCTAGCACAGAACTTCAGCATTCATCTCAGGGACAGACTGTTGGAACAATTCCCTGGGAGGTCAGCTCTGCCCACTCCAATCCATTCTCGATTGTGCCACCAGAGTTATTTTCTTAAACCACGAGTCCAAAAAGATAATTCCTCTACTCAATGAATTCCAGTGCCTCTCTTTATCTCTAGGATCAAATATAAGATTCTCTGTTTGACGTTCAAAACCTTTCTTTACCTGTCTTTCTCCTACCTTTCTAGTTTTATTGCACCTTCCTCCCCAACATGTACTCTTTTGTCTAGTTACAAAGATTCTCTGATTGTTTTTGAACAAAGTCTCTCTATCTCCCAGCTTCAGACATTTTCTCTGACTGTCCCCCATGCCTGGACTGCTTTCCCTCCTTTTCTCTGCCTACTGGCCTTTTTACCTTCATCTACCAAGTAAAACCTATCTTCTACAGGAAACATCTCCCAAATCCTTTTTATTCCAGTGCCTTTTCCCCTGTAGGTTATATATTTATTCTGTAAACAGCTTGCTTTGTATCCTTTTTTTTTTTTTTTTGCCTGTAGTTTCCCTTCTTAGATTATAAATCCCTTGAGGGCAGGATTTCCTCTTTTTGAATCCCTTGTAAATAGTAGATGGTTAATGATATTTAAGTGATTAATTGATTGATGATATAAAATCTGAAATATCCTGAACAAGTAGTATGATGGAAGGGACTTTCTCCCATATGTTTCCAGAGCTTCAAAATTCATCTCTTTTATAAACGAATATAAATGCCATATACTTTTATACATACTAAAGTCTAGTGACATTATTCAAGAATAAATTATACACATAAAGCATAAAACATATCCAAATCAATTTAACAATTCATCAGATTAACTAATCACTTTAAGTTAGTATTAATATGTTAGAGTATATTATTTACCTGTCAGAGAGCATATATTTACTTATTCATTGCCCTTGTCAAATTTCACTGGGAAAAATCAGAAGTTGAAGTTATATTTTCATTCATATCACAGAATATTTTCTTTGGAGAAATTTTTGACAGGTAATTTTAAGGAACTTTGAGGTTCAGGCAACTACCATTTGATGACTTTGATAGAAATAAAAGAGACATCTAAATTTTTATAATTGGAAAGGACTTCAGCAATTATCTGTTCTGATCACCATCTGCAAAAGAATCCCAATTACAATGCAACTAAGAAGTGGCAATATAAATCTGAATTAAATATGGTCAGTGGGAAGGAACCCACTACCTCACCAAGCAACGCATTTCACTTTTGAATAGCTCTGATGCTAGTTAAGTTTTCCTGTCTTTAAACCTAAATTTTGTTCTTTGGAAATTCCTGCCATAAGTCCCATTTCTTCCCTTAGAGATTAAATAAATTGTGTGTAATTTTTCATTCATGTCACAATTTTTCAAATGTTTGAAGACAACTACCACTTCTCCTCACCTCTATATTTGTTATTCTCCAGGCTAAGCATGACTGCTTCCTTCAACCAATGGCCACATGGCCTGAAATGGATCACTTTCATTCCTTGTATCTGTCTACATGATGCTTTCAAATTTATCAATATCCTTCCAAAATCACATCACCTTTAAGTGAATGCAAAGTTCTAAAATGGATCAGACAGACAAAATACATTGCAACTCTCTTTTCAAATAATACACTTCTCTTAATACAACACATAGTTGCATTTTTGTTTTGTTTTGTTTTCCTTTGGGCTGGATAACAGGATTTCTAAAATTCCATTAATCCATATAGACCTTTCAACCCACTAAAGCTATTAGACCTATTATCTTTCCCTTGATGAGCAATTCTCTATCCTTATTACTTACATTTTGTACTCATATAGCATGTTTCAAACCCATATATAAGAATTTATTTTTCCATTTGATGTTATGTGTTTTAGTGCACTACCTTAGTTCAGATTGTCATGCTGTTAGGGAATCTAGAATTTGTCATCAATTATGCAACATTCCTCATATCTTTCTTTCATATTATAATTTAACAAATTTAGATGTCTCTTCTTTGTCTCTAAGTTATTGAAAAGGGTAATTCAATTCCATTTTGCCATTTTTTTCTTCTTGCAATTTTTACTGCTTACATAAGGTATTAACATTCAATTTGTTGGTCTTTCTGGATACAAGAGAGTCAAGTTATTTTATGATCTTCAGCTGTTGTTTTATCAATAACAGCATCTTCACTTTGGGGTAGATGTTAAACAGGATATAACTATCTTTAAAATTCATAAGCCAGCCCCAATCCAATCAAATTTTTCTATTCCTTGATTCCTTGCCCCATTATAATTTCACATCATTAAAAATCCTCCAAGTTTGGGGTTGAATTTGAACAAGCTCAGAGACAAGAAGTGATGAATGTCTTCTTGGATTTTCCCAATATAAAATAAAATATCTTTGTCTCAGTCACAAATGCTGAAAAGTATTATTATATTGTATTGCCACAAGCACTGGAGAGCTACAATATGATTCTGTTTTATCTACTATTCTGATGGATTGAATATGAAATCTCACTATACTTTAATGACATTCTCCATCTATTCAATTATATTCCAGTCAAACTTATACATCAAAATAATTTTAAATAGTTCTTTTAGCAAAACAAAAGCTCTTTTAAACTTTTTTTCTGTATTACTTTATCAGACATCCTATTTTTTTAATTATATGACATTTTTCTTAATTTTCTGTCTAATTCAAATGAAAATTATAATAATGATGGTGGTGATGATGCTTTAAGGTTAATAAAACATTTTACTAATGGAATCTTCTTTTATATTCATGACCACCCTAACAAGTAGTTGCTATTATTATCCTTATTATTGTTTTTTATTATTCTTATCATTTTTTAGATGTGAAAATTGAGGAGAGATGAAGTGGTTTGACCTAGATATCAGAGTAATAAGTGTTTGAGAAAGATTAAATATTAGTTCTTTAGGATGACAGGTCCATCACTCTGCCCTAATCAGATTCTATTCTTGTTCACACCTTTTTTCCTTTTGATTTTTACCACTGAACTGTGTCTCAGCCACAAATCTAAGCAAAGTGGGGGACTTCTGGACATAACTTCAAGTAAGAAACTCCAGGCAATGGAATAGCAGAACATCCCCAAATGAGAACATATCTTAAAATATGCCAATGATCTTATTTTTAAATATGGGAGACCCTTGAAGTATCATACTATTACATGGATAAATTATCCTGTAGTGGTCATTCTTTGGGTTACATTAATATAACATCTATCTTCAAATCAAATCTCTGAGTTGCATTAAAATATCATCTATCTTCAAATCAAAACTGGAGATGGGAGAGATTTTCTCTAGCTATCAATGACTGGTAGACTTGTACTTTCTGATGCTTAAAGAGATCTTAATTGATGATCCAGAGGAGTTGATGGACCAATGGATGATCTACAAGAGGAATGTCATTTCTATCCACATTCTCTATTAATTTCCATTATGTTGTTTACAGACATTGGGAGAATTGAGAGAAGATGGTATATGTTATATCTCCCAACAAATTCAATATATCAACAAGCATCAAATGTCTTTTTTGGGTTTTATCTGATATTAGAATAACAAATATATGATGTTGGATGTTCTCAAGACTGACATTGATTTTATAAATTGATGAAGATATATCTCTGAGAGACCTCAGATGAAACAGTTATGGTGTCTTTAAATTTCCATTATCTGATGATAGGAAAAGCATGCATTTTAAAACTAGTGAGAAACATTAAGAACAAATGGCTGCAGAAAGACATTCAGCAACCAAAGAAAGTTGTCTCTAGAAGCTTGAGTAAGAGAAAAGTGTGGGCTATAGTTTCAAAAAAAAATTCCTTTGAAGCCAATATGAATGGCACACCAATAAAAGTGCTATCAAAGGAATAAATGAAGAAGGGACTTTCAGAAATAAAAGAATTTATGAGTTGCTCTTTTGACAAATATATCCTACTACCATTGTCATCTAACTTTGAGCTTCCATTTTCCATGTTCTGTGGGCATCTGTGGGAAAATGAGTCTTGATCTTAGTTTTTTTTTTTTTTTTTCCCTTTTGGGAAGTGAGGTGGGGAAAGAGATATTTCTTATTAATTGTTCATAAAGTACTACCTATTAACAAAATATTTTTTACATCTACTGTCTGATAGTTAGGAGAGAAGAAATATGCTAATAAAGTGTTAAGACCAATTTTCAAAGAAAATCCACACTAACTGTTTCTGTCTGGATCTTGATTACTACAATTACTACAATTTACCTCCATCTGATAGACCCAACATATATGAACACATTTATTTGAGTATTCCACAGGGAGTACAATAATTGGTTTAAGATTAGGAGAGACTTTTCTGTTATTTATCCCAATTTCACACTCAACAGATTAAGAAACTGAAGTACCTGGAGGAAAAGGAAATTCTTTTAAGATAATAATAAAAAAAGAATGATAGTCAGCATTTAAACCCAGATACTACAAATCTTAAGGAATTATAATTCATTGCATAAAACTTTCTTCCTTGGGGAAAATAGAAAAAAGGGCATATCTGTTCTTGGGAGCCTTGTATATAATGCTTGATATTGAATTGGCTAATTATCTCAATATTTAAATAGGATAGTCTGGTCTAAGGTGGCGGAGGGAAGCTATACTGTAATGTAAAGGAATCAGGAAAATTTGATTCAGCTGAATGTTAGCAATCATTTGTTCAGTTCTTATCACATGATGGAAACTTTGCTATGTATTCATAAATAAAAAAAAGAAAAGAAAAAGAAAAATTACTCCTTGCCTTTGAAGTGCTCTTATTTAACTGAGATGTTAGAGCAGAGATTCCAATGAAGATCTTCTGATAATAAATGGAGTATTTTGCCTCCATAATTTTCATACAGAGAAATGAGGAACATCTTCATGTTAAACAAGCTAAGAAAAAGGATATTTCTGGCAGTGAAAAATGTTCCAAGAAATTATATCCTTCTATTATTGAGAATATAAATGTATTCTCTATATGTTGTTCCTTGATAATATGGAGATGTCTTCATTAGGTACATGAAGATAATTGGAAAAAGAAAGTCCAGATTGGAAATTTTGCATTAAGAAAGCAAATTCCATTTTCACCAATATAATAGTATCTAGAAAATGTAAGCAAATGGGCAAAGATTTACTTCCTAGAATGTCAGAAGAGTAAGCATTTTGTGAAATTGGAACTGTTGTGACATGAAGACAAATATAAAAACATTAATTCACTGAAGGTTTCCCTCCAATGTAATTGGCTTTAATTATGATGCCATTGTTTTAACTCAATAGAGAAATGGTGATTAAAAAGAATTATGAATGGTTTTTTGTCTATTTGTTTAAGACTGGGCATCACATAGACCTACCTATTCTAAATATCACTCATATGTCCAGTCACCACTGGAACTTTTGCCTTCAGCAGATGAAAAAGAAATGTGAGAGAATAATTTTCAAAGCATAAATATAATTTGGCTTAAAATGCTATTTACATAAGATATTAGGATTATAGATTTAGAATTTTTTAAATTTTATTTGCATAACATATGTGTGGGTAATTCTTCAACATTAACCCTAACATAGCTTTCTGTTACAAATTTTCCCCCCAACTCCCCACCCCTCCCCTAGATGGCAGGATATCCACTACATGTTATTTATGTTAAAATACTTGGCAAATCAAATATATGTATACATATTTCCAAACTTATCATTGTTGTGCAAGAAAAATTGTATCTACACAAAAGACATATCAGATAAAGGAAACACAATGTAAGCAAACATCAATCAAGAGTATGAGAATGTTATGTTGTGGTCCACATTTCACATCCCTCTCTCTGGGTGTATATGGCTTTCTTCAGTGAACAATTGGAAGTGATTTGAAACATTTCATTGTTGAAGAGAGCCATGTCCATCAGAATTGATCGTCACATAGTATTGTTGTTGCCATATATAATGATCTCCTGGTTCTGCTCATTTCACTTGGCATCAGTTCATGCAAGTCTCTCCAAGCCTCTCTGAAATCGTCCTGCTGGCCGTTTCTTACAAAACAATAATATTCCATAATATTCATATACCATAATTTATTCAGCCATTCTCCAATTGAAGGGCATCTATTCAGTTTCCAGTTTATAGCCACTACAAAAAGGGCTGCCACAAACATTCTTGCACATGTGCATCCCTTTCCCTCTTCTAAGATCTCTTTGGAATATAGGCCCAAT
>JAJPUD010025820.1:2742-17162 GCA_023553655.1 Myrmecobius fasciatus
AAATAGATTAGTTTAGGTAGTATTGCCATCTTTATTATATTCGCTCAGCCTATCCAAGAGCACTTAATATTTTTCCAATTGTTTAGATCTGACTTTATTTGTTTGGAGAGTGTTTTGTAGTTTTGCTCATATAGATCCTGACTTTCCCTTGGCAGATATATTCCCAAATATTTTATGCTATCAAAAGTTATTTTAAATGGAATTTCTCTTTGTATCTCTTGCTGTTGAATTTTGTTGGTGATGTATAAAAATGCTGATTCATGTGGATTTATTCTATATCCTGCAACTTTGCTAAAGTTGTGGATTAATTCTAATAATTTTTTAGTTGATTCTCTAGGATTCTCTAAGTAGACCATCATATCATCAGCAAAGAATGATAATTTGGTTTCCTCATGACCTACTCTAATTCCTTTAATAATCTTTTTCTTGTCTTATTGCCAAAGCTAGCATTTCTAATACAATATTGAATAGTAATGGTGATAGTGGGAAACCTTGTTTCACCCCTGACCTTATTGGGAATGGTTCCAGTTTATCACCATTGCATATGATGCTAGCTGATGGTTTTTAATAGATGCTACTGACGATTTTGAGGAAAAGTCCATTTATTTCTATATTCTCTAGTGTTTTTAATAGAAATGGATATTGGATTTTATCAAATGCTTTTTCTGCATCTATTGAGATTATCAAATGTTTTTTGTTAATTTGGTTATTGATATAGTCAATTATGTTAATAGTTTTCCTAATATTGAACTATCCGTGCATTCCTGATATAAATCCTACTTGGTCATGGTGTATTATTCTGAGAATGATTTTCTGTAGTCTCTTTGCTAATATTTTATTTAAGATTTTTGCATCAATATTCATTAAGGAGATTGGTCTATAATTTTCTTTCTCTATTTTTGTTTTACCTGGTTTATGTATAAGTACCATATCTGTGTCATAAAAGGAATTTGGTAGGAGTCGTTCATTCCCTATTTTTTAAAATAGTTTATATAATATTGGAGTTAATTGTTCTTTAAATGTTTGATAGAATTCACATGTAAATCCATCTGGTCCTGGGGATTTTTTCTTAGAGAGTTGATTAATGACTTGTTCTATTTCTTTTTCCAAAATGGGACTATTTAAGTAATTTATTTTCTCTTCTGTTAATCTGGGCAATCTATATTTTTGTATATATTCCTTCATTTCACTTAGGCTATCAAATTTATTGGCATAAAGTTGGGCAAAGTAACTCCTGATTATTGGTCTAATTTCCGCTTCATTGGTGGAAAGTTCTCACTTTTCGTTTTTGAAACTAACAATTTGATTTTCCTCTTTCCTTTTTCTAATCAAATTAACTAGAGATTTACCTATTTTGTTGTTTTTTTCATAAAACCAACTTTTAGTTTTATTTATTAATTCAATAGTTTTCTTACGTTCAATTTTATTAATCTCTCCTTCTATTTTTAGGCTTTCAAGCTTGGTATGTGATTGGGGGTGTTTAATTTGTTCTTTCTCTAGCTTTTTTAGTTGCAAGCCCAATTCATTGATTTTCTCTTTCTCTATTTTATGCAAATAAGCATCTAGAGATATAAAATTTCCCCTTATTACCACTTTGGCTATATCCCACAAATTTTGGTATGTTGTCTCATTATTGTCATTCTCTTGGATGAAATTAGTAATTGTGTCTGTAATTTGCTTTTTCACCCATTCATTCTTTAGGATAAAATTATTTAGTTTCCAATTGGTTTTTGGTCTATTTTCTCCTGGCCTTATATTGCATGTGATTTTTATTCCGTCATGATCTAAAAAAAATGTATTTACTATTTCTGCCTTCCTGAATTTGATTTTGAGGTTTTTGTGACCTAACACATGGTCAATTTTTGTATAAGTTCCATGGACTGCTGAGAAAAAAGTAAACTCCTTTCTGTCTCCATTTAATTTCCTCCAAAGATCTATCATACCTAACTTTTCTAACATTTTGCTTACCTCCTTAACTTCTTTCTTATTTATTTTGTGGTTTGATTTATCTAGTTCTGAGAGAGGGAGGTTGAGATCCCTCACTAGTATAGTTTTCCTGTCTATTTCTTCTTGCATCTCTCTGAACTTTTCCTCTAGGAATTTCCGTGATATAACACTTGGTACATATTTGTTTAGTATTGATATTGCTTCATTGTCTATGGTACCCTTTAGGAAGATATAATTTCCTTCTTTGTCTGTCTTAATTAGGTCTATCTTTGCTTTTACTTGGTCTGAGATCAGGATTGCTACCCCTGCTTTTTTTTTTTTTTTTTTTTGTGTTCACCTGAAGTATAATAGATTCTGCTCCAACCTTTTCCCTTCACCTTGTATGCGTCTCTATGCTTTAGATGTGTTTCTTGTATACAACATATTGTGGGATTCTGGTTTTTAATCCAGTCTGCTATCTGCTTCTGCTTTATGGGAGAGTTCATTCCATTCACATTAACAGTTAAAATAACTAATTTTGTATTTCCTGCCATCTTATTTACCCTAGCTTATGCTTTTCTCTTTCCTATCCCCTTTCCCTTCTTCCTAGTATTTTGCCTTTGATAACCATTTCCCTCAAACAATCCTTCCCCTTTAGAGCCCCACCCCTTTTTTTACACCTTTCCCTTAATTCTTCTGTTTTCCCTTCTATTAGTCTATTCTCTTTCTTTCCCCCCTTTCCCTCCTGTTTCCTCATAAGACAGGACAAGTTTCTTTTTGTTACCCAATACATCTATTATTCCCTCAGAGCCAAATCTGATGAGATGGAGATTAACACAATTCTCATTCCCCTCACTTTTTTCCCCTCATTCATTATAGGTTTTCCTTGCCTCTACATGTGATGTGATTTCCCTTATTTTACTTCCTTTTCTTCTTCTTCCAGTGTTTTCCTTTTTCTACCTCTAATTTCTTTTTCAGATTATATCATAATAATCATAAAATTACAAAAAATCATATCATAATAATCATAAAATCACAATAATCATATCATAATAATCATAACATAATAATAAAATAATAAAATCAACCCTCATTCTATAAGTATCCATAACATAAATATAGTTCTCAAGTTTTTTTTTTCCTTATTACCTTTTTATGTTTCTCTTGTGCTCTTTGTTTGTAGATCAAATTTTTTGTTCAGTTCTGGTCTTTTCATTAAAAATAGGTGAAATTCTCCTGTATCATTGAATGACCATCTTCTTCCCTGAAAGATAATGCTCATTCTAGCTGGGTAACTTATTCTTGGCTGTAATCCAAGTTCCTTTGCCCTTCAGAATACCTGATTCCAGGCCCTTCAATACTTCAGAGTAGAAGCTGCTAGGTCGTGTGTGATCCTAATTGTGGCTCCTCGATATTTAAATTGTTTTTTTTCTGGTTTCTCTTAATATCTTTTCCTTGGTATGATAGTTCTGGAATTTAGCCATGATATCCCTGGGGGATTTAATTTTTGGGTTTCTTTCAGGAGGTGATCGGTGGTGTGTTTCAATAAGTATTTTGCCTTCTGGATCTAAAATATCAGGGCAGTTTTCTTTTATGATTTCCTGGAAGATAGTGCCTAGGTTCTTTTTTTCATCATGTCTTTCAGGAAGCCCTAATTCTTATATTGTCTCTCGTAGATCTATTTTCCAGGTCAGTTGTTTTTCCTAGGAGATATTTCATGTTTTTCTCTATGTTTTCATTTTTTTGTTTTTGTTTGACTGATTCTTGAAGTCTTGATGAGTCGTTCATTTCCATTTGTTTGATTCTAATTTTCAATGTTTTATTTTCTTCTGTTACTCTTTTTAGCTCCATTTGTAATTGGCCAATTTGTTCATTGTAGTTTTTTTTTCCATTTTTTTTTTCATTTCATTTTACAGTGATCTCATTTTGTTTCCCCATGTTTCTTCCAACTCTCTTTTATGATCCTTTATGCAATCTTCAAAGAAAGCCTTGTGACATGGAGACCAGTTTATATCTCTCTTTGGGGCTTTTTCAGGAGTTGCTTTACCTTTAGGGGCCTCAGGATTTGAGGTCTGTTCTTCCCTCTCTCCATAAAAGCTGTCTATGGTGAGAGCTCTTTTTGTTTTTTTATTCATTTTTTTAAACATGTGAGGTCTGTTCCAGGCAAAGGAGGGAGGCTGATTTAATTTTCCCTGGAGCAGTTCTGCTGATTGAGTTATTTCAGGTGTTGGGCAGTTCTGCTGATTGGATTATTTCAGGTGCTGATCAGTTCTGCTGATTGATTGATTGCCCTGGGGGTACTGTGTAATGTCAGCTAGGTCTGATACTCATCAGGGTTTCAGTGGTTCACAATCTACCCCTCACAAAAGGCAGATCCTCCAAACCACCTGCTTACAATCAGGACAGATTGGCCCAAGAGGCCTGCCTAAGACTCCCATGTGTGTGAAAAGCACAATGCTCCCACTCCTGTTCCAACTCCTGTTCCAACTCCTGCTCCAGCTCCCTGCTCCAGCTCCCTGCTCCAGCTCCCTGCTCCAACTCCTTGCTCCAGTTCCCTGCCCCAGTCTCCCTGTGCTGCAGGCTGGGTTCAGCATACCACCCCCCTGCCCAATTAAAATGGACCTGTTTTGAAGTTCTTCCAGAGTATATTCTTCTAGAAATGTGTTGCCCTCCAGATATTGTGGATTTTTTTTTTACTTCGAAATCAGTCTAGAGGCTTCATATGTTGTTGGTTTGAGGGAAGGTTAGAGGAGGTTACAGAGACTCCTGTCTGATCTCCATCTTCCTTACTTGATTTTTTAGAATGTTATGTTTTATTTTTTAGCTGAAACCCTGGTTATTTGTATTATGGAAATGTATAAGGAATAAACAAAACAACATTATAAACTCTAGGTCACTCCCCCCAACCCTAAATATCATGACATTAAAAAATTATTGTCATCAAAACAGCACTGAATATGCTTTAATGTTATGGAGTTTAACTGACATGAGTATCTCACATCATCATCACTTCTAAATCTTTATGTGAGCAGAGTCTTCCATTCCTTAAATTAGGATAAAGTGAGAGGCTATCATTTTTATTATTCATTCATGCTATAAAATGGTCATTAAAACATTTTTTGTACTTTAAAGTTCATGTTCATGGACAGAAGATGTTGTCATAAGTTGACTTTAATATGTTGATGTAAAAATAAATTCAAGAGTGGAAAAAGGATTGTACTGGGAGAAGGGGAAAAGGGAAGTAAAATTACAAAAGTATATTGTTACATCACATGAAGACAAAGCACAAAATACCTATTACAGTAAGGGAAAGAAGTAAGGGACATGAGTATTGTTTGAACCTTAATCTCATTGTATTTAACATGAGGGAATAGCACAACATCCCATTGGATATAGAAATCTATCTTATCCTATAGCAAAGTAAGAAGAAAAGGGGGAAAGAAAAAAGAAAGTGGAATAGAAGGGAGGGCAGAAGTAGAAGTAGAAAGAGTTAAAAAAAAAAGGCTGAAAGAAGGAGGGCAGATTGAGGGAAATAGGGATGAAATGCAAAATGCTGGTGAAGAGAAGGGTGAAGAAACAAAGAAAAACATATAAATGGGGAAAAAGAGGATAGAGGGAAATGCAGAGTTAATAACTATGAAGGGGATAAATTCTCCAATAAAATGGAAGAATATAGCAGAGTGGACTAAGCTAGGATCTTACAATATGTTCTTCACAAGAAACACATATGAAGCAGAAAGATACACATAAAAAAAAGTAAAAGTGTAGAACTGACTATATCATGCTTTAACTGAAATTTTTCTTAAAAAGCAGATATAATCATCCTAATTTCAGACAAAGCAAAAGTAAAAATAGACCTAATTAAGACAGTTACAAAGAAATTAAATTTTGCCAAAGTGTACCATAGATAATAAAGTCATATTGCTGCTAAAATATATATATATGCACAAAGGGATAAAGCATCCAAATTCTTAGGAGAGAAATTAAGTGGGTTGCAGGAAGAAATAAATAACAAAACTGTATTAGTGGGGAATCTCAATCTCTCTCTCTTAGAACTAGATAAATCTAAGCACAAAAGAAAGAAGTAAGAAGTTAAGAAGGTGAATAAAATTCTAAATATGTTAGGTATCTGCAGAAAATTGAATGGGGATAGAAATGAAGTGGTACATGACACCTAAACAAAAATTGGGTAGGCATAAAAATCTCAAAATCAAATGCAAAAAGGCAGAAATATTAAATGCATCTTTTTAAGATTATGATGTAATAGAAGGAAAAATAAACCCAAAACAAATTGGAAACTAAAAGGGATAGAAGTAGAGGATAGAATGTAATATGTGAAAATAGAATGTATACCAGTATGTCTGCAGTGTATGACATAAAACTGGGAGCAATGGGAAATTAGTATGAAAAGATGTTTCCAGAGGATTTTGTATTTTGTCTTAAAGAAACTTGGAAGCCATTCTTGCTCAAAGTCATGATTATACTTTATAAATATCTATTGTGTCAAATTAAGTTAGTCAGAATCTGTTAGTCAGAATCTGTTAATCACTTATCAGCATTAATTACCATACCTAAAAACTTTCCCCAAATTTTCATCTTTCTGGACTTTCTTAAATTCTTTGACACTATCAGTAACCCTTTCTCCTTGATGCACTCTTTTCCCTTTCTCTAGGTTTTTCTTGACACTAATCTCTCCTTGTTTTCTCCCCACTTGTTTGATGACAATCTCTTTTGTTGAATATTCACCCATGTCATGATTACTAATGGTGAGGATGTTCCAAAAACTCTGCCCTTCTTTTCTTCTTCTTCTTCAGTATTTTACTGTGTTTTTATTATTTCCCTTAGTTTCAATTATAATTCTTATGCAGATAACTTTCACACATAATTGTCTATCTTAAATATTTCTCCTTATATCCAATTTTATATCTCCAATTTCCTGTTAGATGTGTCTGTAGATCTCTTCAACTCAACACTATCAAAACGTAATCATAAAATTCCATATCAAATCATGTTCCTGTCCAAATTTTTCATTCATGTCAAGGATACAACTATTTTTCCAGTTTACCCAAGTATATAACCTATGATTCCTTACTTTTTCTCATCCTCTACATACTTTATAAAAAAGTAATTAAGTTGTGTTATTTCTACCTCTATAACAACTCTCCTTTATGCCCCTTTCTTCTCTCTGACACAGTGCCACAACTCTGTTATGGGACTCATTAGTATTAGACTGAACTCCTTGACAGAAGGAACTATTAATTTTTGCCTTTTGTAATGTTTCCAGCATTCTTCTTAGAGCTCAGCCAAAAACTGATGCTTAATAAATACTAATTGGCTTGATTTAATTGCTGTGGATCAGGAGCTATGCTAAATATGAGAGTCAGTACAAAAGAAAAAAAAATGAATTAATTCTTAAGTTCAGGGAGTACATTTAATGAGCAGATAAGAGGCAGATAACTATGTATAAACAAGATATATAAAAGTCAAATTAGAGGTAGTTATTGAGGAAAGGCACTGAAATTCAGCAAGGGCCAGAAAAGATTTCAAGCTCCACCACTTTTCACTTACTAGGTGGTAATATAAGACTGGAGCTCAGGAGAGATATTAATGCTAGATTTGAAAGTCATAAAAACAAATAACTGTTCTAATGAGAACTAGTGAGATAATAGAAATGTCATAGAGAGGTGAAAAGGATGCAAAGAGAAGGCATTAGATGGACACATTTATAGAATACAGGGTATTGATGAAACAGAAGCAAAAGAGCTTAAGAATGATTACTCCAATTTGTACAACTAGAGGTGATTAATCTAATATACAGGAGGGAGTAGATGTGAATGATGTGAAATGCTGTGGAAAGTTCAAGAAGGACTAACATCAAGAAAACTCCATTGGGGCAATTAAGAGATTATTGATGTTTTTAGGGAATATTATTTCGGTCAAGTGGTGGAGCTTGAATCCAGATTAAAGTAGATTGAAAAATGTATGGGAGATAATGATATAAGGGCAATGAAATTACATTCTCTCCAAACAATTTCAACCCAAGAGTTTAATTGGGAAATACAGGATATCCTAAGGAAATGGGAATGTCAAGTAAAGAATGTCTTTAAAAAAAATGGGAATTTCTAGCCAATTGTAGGCAATGGAGAAGGAACCACTAGATAAAGAGAAACTGAAAATTAAAGAGGAGGTGGAGATGACTTAATGAAGACAAATTCCTGAAAGAAAAAAATGGATTGATATCAAGAGTACAAGTGCACAGGTGACTTTGACAGAGACATAATTTGAATTGGAGCTTGAAAGATAGGTATGAACTGAATAAGTGGAATGGTGGGTGAAGGAAAAAAGGGATTAATGTGAGTAAAGGTGGCAAGGGTAGTAAGGTATGGGGCTTGCTGCAGAAATGGTAATCAGTCCAGCTTGTTTGCTGAATGAGGTGAATGAAGAAATAATAAACTGAAGAGCTAAATTTGGACTAATTCATGGCTATAATTTCATTCCTTGAATGCAAGTGAGAAATAATTTGGAACAACTACTGAAAGTCTGAGTAAGAAAGTACCATGATTAGGACTATGATTTAAAGTTAACCTAGAAAATTCATAAAATAAATTAGAAAGGAAAGGAAGAGGACTTGTTTCAGATTCCTCTTGTTTAGAACTGGCCATCAAGTAAACATAAATTGCATTCTTTAAAATCACCTTCAATGTAAGGAATTGCTTTATCATTGTATCATTTACCTATTTTTTTTTAAAGATCTCTGTTTAAAAGCCAAAAGTAATCAGAGATGAACTGTTGCTTAAACACATACACATTGATTGTACTCTAGTAGCCTGTTCTTAAATGAGTGGATATGATATCATGATACTTCTTGAAATAACCAAACTGGCCTAAAGAATTCAAATGGGGATGAATAGGTCCTCAGTAACTTCCATGGGCCACTGGGAGGGACACTAATTGGAGAGAGAGCCTGTATTGCTGTAAGCAATCAGGGAAGCCAAACTACTTCCAAAAACAAACAGGGAGGAGTATTAACAGGATTATCCTATCCTCAAGTGTTTTTGTTGTTGTTGTTGTTGTTGTTGTTTTGTTTTGTTTTGTTTTGTTTTGTTTTGTTTTGTTTTTTCTTAAGTCAGCCTTAAGGGAATCTTTATAGAATAACCTTTTTTGAAATCTTTCAATTGACAAAAATATTATGACCTCACAGTTATGGTGCCCAATCAAAAAGCCACATTATTTTTCTCCTAGAACCCACTAGTACCCCACTTATTCCAACTTCTTTTAGGAATTTAGCCTGCAGCTTCATTAGGAACTGTCCATCTTATCACAGCAAGTTTGCCTGCCTTATGACATCTTCCCTATTATTTGGGCATCTTCCCCTTTGTTAATGGAAAATTCTGCTAGGAAACTTAGTCTTTATCTTTCCCCTTGCTAATCACTAAGCTCCCTTTTGTAACTTAGCCCATTGCTAACAGCATGATAAAATTGTTGTCTCTTGATTTGGAGATGGTTAAGGCTACAAATGCTTTTGAGACACTTTATGACATTGACTTAAAACCATAATATATCTCTGGGTTTCAACCCTTGCATCCCAAAGTTTGGTGGTCCATATGGGGAGAGTACTGGAACCCCAATCTATTTCGGTGTTCAGTGTTACTGCACTCTTGTATTACATTTTTATTAATATAACAACTTGGATTTATTGAGTACAATAATTACTAAGCACTTTCATTATTGGTACTCTTCTTCATATATTTTAACATTATCATATTCATCCTGGTCTAAAAATTCAGGATGAAGCCATTTTTGTAATGAAAAATTAAAAAGAAAAACAGAAAGAAAAAAAATCAGTAAAAATATGCAATACATCTAATGTTTGATAGTAAACGAACTCTTCACACTGACAGTTCCTCATACTACAAAGACTTTGCTTTTCAGTAAATGGTCATGCACTGTGTATTTTATCACTTGACCATTTGCAACAAACTCATGAGATATGTCCAAATGTTATTATTTCCATTGACAGATGTATGTTCTGGGCATGGATAATGCTTGTGTCCAAGTTCAAATAACTAGTAAGAAGCAGAAGTGAGACTTGAGTCCCCAGGTCATGTGATTTCAAATTATGTGGTCTTATCAGTACATTCTATTTTATTAATGAATTATTAAAACAACTACTTCCATGAAAACAAATGCTACTTATATATTAGATAGTGAAGCCTCAAAATTATGGCATCAATTGGGAGAAATTGAACATAATCCTTATTAAGTAAATTTTCCAAGTAACTAAATCAGGACTTTTACATTGAGCATATAAAAATCACATAATGTGGGCTGATGGTGAATTGGAACTTTCTCATTAACTTTTCTCATTTTACTTGTCCATGGCTGTTTATAGCCTATATCATAATCATTAACATTTATTGAACTTCAACTGAGTGTATAATGAATGCAGTACTTGAAATTAACAGAACTGTATTTCCCTAAAATTAGCATTCAATTTAAGTTTTCTACTAATTTAAAAAAGATTGCTCTTCTTGCTACAGTAATAAAAAGAGAGCTTGCTAAATCTTTGTTCTGACTAATATAATCTTTGAAAACTTGAACAGAAATTCCTCCAACCCTGGGTCTTGACTTTCTCATTTACAAAAGGTGTCTATTATTTATTGTCTTATAGATTGGTATATGTGTATGCATGTGTGTATGTATGTATGTATGCTACTCTCACTTTAAAGATAAAAATATTAAGTCCTAGAGAAGATATATGATTTGCTTAACATCACACAAATAGTAGAGAAAAAATTTGAACTGGGATTGTCCTGTCCCCAGATCTTTCGTTCCAGAAGATGTAATACAAAATACCTTGCCAAATCAAATTTAAAAATAGCACAGTTAAAGAGTGTTGGATCTTTAATGTATTTTTCTTTTAACCCCTTGAGCCTAAGGGTTTGCAGCATATTTCTGAATACATTTTTTCTCTAGACATAGAATAACTTTTTTAAAAACATCCTTTAAACATCCATCAAATGCCTCTCTCTTTCCCTAAGGGATTATTTAGTTCTAGTGGCCAGTTTGATGCAAGATGCCTTTAAAACAAACAAACAAACAAACAAAAACAAAACAAAAAACAGCATTAGTGAAAAATGAGCACTGTCTAAAAATATAGATGCCAGGATGGCACTCAGTGGCAGGTGTGCCCTCTGCAAACTCAAAACCATAGGTGTTCATTCTTCTCCAAACAGTGATAATCTCAAGCTGAGTTCTCATCTGTACTCTGACAAAAGCCCATTTTAATACTGATGGGGGCCTCTCCCCTTGTACTTTAAAAGGTAGGTCTTAATTTGAAACATAGAAAAATGGTTTGAAAATTGGCTTTGCTTTAAATTATAGGAATCTATTGTTTTATTTTTATTTTTAAATCTTATTTTGTTGTTATTTTTTTATTTTTTGTTTTCATGTTGCTGTTGCTAGCTCTTTATCATTCAAAAGTCAGCAAATGGAAAAAGGAAGAAAACAGGAAAGAAAGAAGGAAGGAAAAAAGGAAGGAGGGAAAGAGAACATAGAAGAAGGAAAAAGAGGGCAAGAAGGAAGGAAAGAAGAAAGGGAGAAAATGAAGGAAAATGAAGAAAATGGGAATTTATTAAGTACTTCCTATGTGTGAGGCATTGTGCTAAGCAATTTAGTAATTCTTTTTCTGTTACCTTCAAACAGAACTAAATCTTCTTCATCAAAAACTAAGGACTTTAGTATACTTTATTATTTCTTTAAACTATCATTTTACATCTCCCCTTCTTTTCTCAAATAATTATAGAAAAACAAAAACAAAACATGCATAACTGTTTATATTTATTGCCTCCACTCCTCTTGCTTCCCAGTCCTTTGCAATCAACTGAAATTGCTTACTCTAAAGTTTCCAATGGCCAAATCTCACTACCTTTTCTCAGTCTTAATTGTTTTCTTTTTTAATCTCTATATAACATTTAACTGTGTAACTTTTGACTCCTCCTTGAAATTTTCTCTTCTCTGGGTTTTTGTGATATTATTCTTTCCCTAGGTGGTACCCTCTGTGTGGGTAAAGAGGAAGAGGATTTTTATCACCCCCCCCAAAGATCAGTAAGTGTCATCAACAAGCACTTATTAACTGCCTACTATCTTACTATATAGCAGGCCCTGTACTAAGCACGAGAACTAACAAAACCAAAAGGCTAATGGCAGTTCCTACTCTTAAAGAGCTGGGAGAAATAACATTCAAACAACTCTATACAAACAAATTATATACAGGATAAACTAGAGATACTCAACAGAACTCAGAGACTAGAGTTAAAGGTTATTAGTAAAATTTTCTGGTAGGAGGTGGGATTTAAGCTGAGAAATGAGGGAAGCCCAAGAAGCTAGGAAGCAAAAATGGAAAGATGCATGAAGATATCTGCAGTGAAAATGTGGAGAGAAAAAAAATGTATCTCATATTACAAATATTCTTCTTATTCTTTAGGATAGGAAAGACTTCTGTAAGAAAAATCTAAGTTATACATTCTTTGTGTGTATGTATGTATCCATTTGTTATTTATTTACAAAGTTATATTCTGTATTTTCAAAGTTTGTAGTATAAATGCTATGAATATACAAAATTACTTGAAAATGTACGTTTAAATTTCTTTCATTTTTTTTTAATCTTATGAATTTGAAATTAAATATTTTAAATTTTAGTTTAATATTCTGGATGAGAATTTCTCAAACAAGTGTATCTGGATATGAAGTCCTGTTGCTTGGCCATTTTAATCACCTGATTTTTCTCCATTAAACTTTTTGTATTGAAGTCACACCAACACTGTCTTGTAGGCATGATATTAAGGCTAAGGTTACAAAGGTAATCCTCTAAGTCACTGAGCAGCAGCTGATAAAAGACTTTTTAAAATTCAAAAGTGACTAGACCAAATATGTAGTCAATAACAATAGTTATGTTGAATTTAAATATGAAACAAATAATAAACATGCTGTTATTTTAAGCTTGTAGCATTTATATTTTAAAGTTATTAAAGACAAATGACACTAAGGTTTTTAGGATATATGTACATTATATATACTTATATCCATAAATATACATATGTGCATACCACATGTGTGTATACATATACAGATGTACACATTCTTTTTGTTTTTGAGACTGGTTCTTTTTGCTGAGCCCTTCGATCTATCCATTTCCAATCTGTTCTCTTTTACTTTTCCTATCATATCTTGGCATTCTAACACTACCAAGAGATCACCCTATTTCCATCTGATAGTGCAAGCATCTAATTTATTTTTGCCCAGCTATAATTCCTAACTCCTGAGATCAAGTGATCCACCAACCTTAACCTCTCTGGTAACAAGGATTATTTACATGTGTCAACATGTCATATTTATACAAATATACCTAAACATAAAATAGATATACATGCATGTATGTAGAAATTAAAATTAACATATAATGTGTGAATATATACACACATACTCATACATACTTGTGATCCAAATGAAGGGGTTATTCATTTAATTGCTTGTCATACAATAATTTTACAATCTGGATTTTTCATTCACTTCCCTCCCCTCCAGTTCACCCCTCATGTGGACAGCTAGACTAGTCTTATTTGAGGGAATTTGTATCTCATCAATAGCCCTTATACTATTCTAGGACTTAATATAATTAGCATAATGCCATCCATGAACTGGTAGAACTGGAGAATCTTGCTAATCTACAACACATCCATTGTATTCAACTCAGTGATCCCTGACTGCTATTACTGGTTGTTCTAGGCAAGATCTTCCCACTTCCCATTTTCCTAGCACCTCTCTATATTTCTTACATCTTTTTTTTCTCTGTTACATATGGTTGCAATGTCCCTCAGTGCTTCCTTAATCTATTGAATTCCTATCCATTCCTTGAACAAATGGAATATTATGCTCACAATGAAGTCATTCTTGATTTCATTGATAAGAAACCACTTTATCCTACGCCTGAAGTAGCCCATTGTTTTGGAATTCTATAATGTACTTAATGATACAGCATGAATAGATTAATTTTTTCTGCACTTTGCATAGGATATTTTTCATGGGGAAAATCTTTGACCATCACATATAATCTTATTTACTGTCTTATTCAATACAGATCATCCAATAAAATGGGATTTCATGTCATAAAATTTCCATGATTTTGACATATGCATAAAAGATAACTTGTTTAAGAAGAATTATTAAGGTCTTATGTATCTACTGAATCAAATGTATTTTCTAAATCAAGAATCAATAGGCACAATATAAAAGAGTAAAATCTTTTTCTTTTATATCTCTATAAGTTTTGTGATTTTGAAAATTTGTACTTATCTAGAAACTTGTTTGTGAATATCCACCTATTAACAATTAAATTTTTTTTGTATACATGGCCCATTCTCATAAAGATTTTATAGAAATAAGAATGTAAGCCCTTGGGTAAATAGATACTTATATTTTAGTTAACTTTATTT
>JAJPUD010025821.1:0-17160 GCA_023553655.1 Myrmecobius fasciatus
TAGCAGCTTGTAATATCTTTTCCTTGGTGTGATAGTCCTGAAATTTGGCTATGATATTCCTTGGGGTTTTAATTTTGGGGTCTCTTTCAGGAGGTGATCGGTGGATTCTTTCAATACCAACTTTGCCTTCTGATTCTAAAACATCAGGGCAATTCTCTTTCATGATTTCCTGGAAGATAGCATCAAGGTTCTTTTCTTCATCGTGACTTTCAGGGAGTCCAATAATTCTTAGATTGTCTCTCCTGCATCTGTTTTCCAAGTCAGTTGTTTTTCCTAGGAGATATTTCATATTTTCTTCTATTTTTTCATTTTTGTTTTTGTTTGACTGATTCTTGAAGTCTTATTGAGTCATTCATTTCAATTTATTCAATTTTAATTTTTAAGGTATTATTTCCTTCAGTTATCTTTTTAGGTCCTTTTGTAACTGGACAATTGAACTTTTTGGTTCATTGCATTCTTTTTCCATTTTGCCAATTTTATTTTTCAGTGAATTGTTGTCTTTTTCCAATTCACTAATTTTATTTTTCAGTGAATTGTTGTTTTTTTCCAATTCACCAATTTTGTTTTTCAGTGAATTGTTGTCTTTTACCAATTCACTATTTTTATTTTCCAGTGAGTTGGCAACTTTTTCCAATTCACCAGACTTATTTTCCAGTTTTTCACATCTCTTTGCAGGGCGATGTTTCCTTCTTGCACTGCTCTCAGTTTATTTCCCCAATCTTCTTTTAGCTCTCTTTTGAGATTCTTTATGCAATCTTCCAGGTAAGCCTTCTGAAAGGGAGACCAGCTTAAGTCCACCTTTGTGGCTTTATTTGGGATTGTTTTCAGAATCTCAGGATCTGGGGACTGCTCTAGTTTCTCTCCATAGAAGCTGTCTATGGTGAGAGGTCTCTTCTTCTTGCTCATGATGGTTAGCTGAGGTATCAGTCACCAGCAGGGAATTCTGCAGCCTCAGCAACAGCAGCAGCAGCAGCAGCAGCAGCAGCAGCAGCAGCAGCAGCAGACGGGATTTCAATTTGCCCTGGGGCTGTTTGCCGAGTTGACTTTCGGTCTGGGGCTGATCTGGATAGATCCACACTAGGACCACACTTTCAGCTGCTCTCAATCCACCCTTTATCAAAGGTAGACCTGCCAAAGCACCTGCCCGCAAACAGAGTAAAGTGGCCCAAGTGTCTCCCAGGGACTTCCTGGCAGCCTAAAATCTTCTGGTCCATCTCAGCCCCGAACTTGCACCCCGGCTGCACTCTGGCCATCTGAGCGCCAGGAGCTGCTCGATCCCCCGCCCGTCTAAAACTGACCTCAGAAGTTCTTTCAAAGTAGATATTTGATAGAAGTGCGTTGTAGTCCAAGTGTTTGGTGAAGCCCTCACTCCAGAACCAGTTCAGAGGCTCAGTTTGTCTGTGTCTGAGGGAAGGTCTCAGGAGCTTACAGAGAATACTGTCTGCAGTTTGCCATCTTGGCTCCGCCCCCCTTATTTCTTAATAATAGCCAGTTTTAGTCTTCTCTCAAAATGTGTAACCTTTCATTGGGAGCAGAATTTACCTGGTCGATTATTGTCATAAAAACTCCTCTTTCGAAGAATCTACGGACCCCTCCTCATGAGTAATATTAGCAATTAAATGAGCTTTGCCATGGCAACTTGAAACAGTTTTTGACTATATTCTAAGAGGAATCCAATTCTCATGACATTCTTCTCTATGGTCAATGATTTCTATTTTTAAAATTTCAGAACTTCAATTTCTATCATTTAAAAATAATTGCAATCATGTGAAGTATATTTTAATAGGCTACCATAGAACTATATGAGGGGGAAAAATGAGTCCAGAGTCTATCACTGCTGTTGCCTATCTAATTGTTCAAATCATTTATTTACCTTTTATTAAAGGATAATCCTGTTTTTTTCCCTGTTTACCTTAAGCATATGACTAAAAGGAAGCTTATAATTTTTTTAAATTGGGAACAGGGCACTAATATTCATAAGAAAATTTTCATGCATTATTATTTTCAAAGAAATATTTTAAATTGCTTAAAAATAGAAACAATCTATTGGGGGAGGGGCCATATACTTATACTTTATTTCTCTGATCCTGACCCTAGAAGACAATAACCCTATTCTGTATTTCTATCTCTGTCCAAAGTAACAGATGACAAGGAATCACTTTAAAAAAAAAAACTAATTGGAGGAAATTTTGTATTATTCTGTTATATTTAGCACTTTTAAAATGTTAGTGTTTTATCTAGTATATTTTATTCATTCTTATTTATTTTTAAATATATACTTAGAATAATGACATGGACTGATTGGCACATAGTAGGTATTAGACAAATGTTTGGTGAATGAATATGGAGGAAAAAAATGGAAATGACCTACTAACTTTACAGAGAGGAGATAAAATGTCAACAAAAAGTCATGACATTGGACTATCTCACTAGATATTAGCTATTACTTGGGCAAACACTGACAAATCCCCTATTGAAATTCAGCAAGCAGAGCAGATTTGGTCTATGCATTCTCACATATCAAGAATGAATATATTATGAGTTGGAAACTTCCTCAACTTAAAACCTATTGGTGACTTTTAAAGATGACATGAGCCTCAAATAGTTCAAACAAAAAAGAAACAAAATATTCTTTATGGATGAATTGTCTTTGTGGTCACACATACATATATGTGTACATATTTCAGCATTAGTATCCATGTTTATTATATATGTACATACACACTTAGGTGGAATGCTGCAATATAGTGTGAATAGAAAGGCAACCTTGGTGTCAAGTTCTGGATTCAAGTCTTCCTTCAGACACAAAATGACTTTTTGTCCATGGACAAAGTTATTTCAACTATAAATGCCCCTCAGTCAACTCAAAAAGCATATAAATTGCACACAATCTGCATCAGTGGAAGGAGTTTCCATACTGGAAGTTCCCCACACTGAAGAAGCTGCACCTCCAGACCTACATAGAAACATTGCTAGTAAACATTCTAAATAGGTAGAAACATTGCTAGTAAAGGAATACTGCAAATATAGAATACTTTGATTTTTGCCAAGTTTAAACATAAATTGATTCAATCACAGAATATTAGGACTCGAAAAGACCTCAGAGATCACATAGAGTGATCACATAATTGATAGGTCAAAACCTATTACCTTTCGGGTGAAGAAATTAAGGAGCAGCAAAATTACTAATTTATCTGAGTCACACAGATTGAAAAAAAAAACAAAAAACAAAAAACTATTTTTCAGGGGCAGCTATATGGTGCAGTGGTTAAAGCACCAGCTCTGAAGTCAGGAGGACCTGAGTTCAAATCTGACCTCAGATACTTAATACTTTCTATAGCTGTGTGACTGGGCAAGTCACTTAACCCCAATTGCCTCAGCAAAATATGCACACACACACACATACACACACACACGCATATATTAAATGCTTACATGTCTTTAAGGGCATTTAGGAGGCACAATAGAGTGCTGTATCTAGAGTCAGAAAGATTCATATTCCTGAGTTCAAATCTGACTTACAAACCACATTTGTCTCAGTTTCCTCAACTATAAAATGAACTGGAGAAGGGGAAAGCAAATCAATTTGGTATCTTTACCAAATGGGGGCATGAGGAGTCAGACAAATCTGAAAAACAATTGAACAGCAAGATATATCTTTAAAACATTGTTCTAAGTGCAGGAAATGCATATAGAAAAGTTACAATCCTTGCTCTTAAGAAGCTCACTTTCTAATGGGGAGAAAATATATATGAAGAATTTCAGTTGCAAGCCAGTTTCAAGTTGCAAGTTGCATGGTCTTTAGGGTACAGTAGCAAAGAAAGTTGTCATGTCTCTTTTTAAATGTCATTTCCATGGGGAAAATCATTTGAACCAATCAATATTGCTAAGGATTGAAATGAATCTGAAACTATAGTAGCTACAGCTATGACATCTGCAGAAACAGTTGCCTGAGTTGTTTTCCGTGATGGGTACAGGCTAGAAATAATGCTGGAAACAGAGCTATTCCAAGGACCTTGGTTTCAAGATTCTGAAATATCTCCACTGAGATCTGAGGGAGCATGATGATGAAAGAGGTAATGGTTTGCTCTACCTGACACATGCTGGCTCCCATGATTCCCTCTGGCCACCCTTGCTGCTTCAACTAAGTTAGTTTGCCTGCGAATGGCAAGTTAGCAATTGGTAGGGAAAGCTAGTCCCATTTCCATAGAGTTATGCCTGTAGAGCCTCTCAGAATTGGTACTTGATTCTCCATTCTTCCTCATCTTCCGTATCTAATCAGTTGCCAAATGTTTATTTGACCTCAATAACTTGACATTTCCTTTCCCCTTACATGACTGGCATCCTAGTTCTTTTTTTTTTTCTAGCCCCTTTTCTTTTCTTTTTTCTTTTTTTTTCTTTTTGCTGAAGCAATTGGTGACTTGCCCAGGGTCACACAGCTAAGAAGTGTTAAGTGTCTGAGGTCAAATTTGAACCCAGGTCCTCCTGACTTCAGGGCTGGTGCTCTATCCACTGTGCCACCTCGCTGCCCCCTCCCTTTTTCACTTCTTGCCAAGACTATTATAATAGCTTACTAGTTAGTCTCTCTACTTAAAGATTCTACCAATCTCAAAATTGTCTCCCACACACCTAGCTAAGTGATATTTCTAAACCACAATGTCAGTGCCCTGTTTTCCATTGCCACTAGGTCTAGAATAAAATATAAACATCTCTATATGGCACTTAAAGCCCTTCACATTATGTTTCCAGTCTACTTTTCAAGGTGATTTCACGTTATCCCTGCATCACATTCTATGTTTTAGGAAAATTGACTTACTTGTTGTATACCTGTACTAATCATTTCATCTCTTTCTTATTGTCTTTCCTTGGCTATCTTCAAAACCTGTATTTCTCTTTTTCCTCACTTCTAGACTCAGAGTTCTTAGCTCTCTTCAAAGCTTACCTCATGTCACCACTTACATGAGGTTTTTCCCAATTCTTCCAGTTGTTACCCTCTGGAAATGCCTTTTTTTTTACCTTTTTATATACACTGCATCTATTTATACACTGTATCAGAAATATAAGGATTGCAGTTAAATACAGCTAACAGAAATTATCTATGAAGTATTTTCCATCTTCATATTATTTTATGAACTATAAAGTTGTATTGAAACTCTGTGATACATCTTCTCTTTGGGAGAATGAATAATTTCATAAGTAAATGAGGAGTGGAAGGAATGAAAACCAATCATTTGTAATGGTTCCCCACAGTTGAACATTTAATTTCATCTCCAAGACTAAAACTAAAAATATTATAGGTTTAGGCAGAGCTCTAGAACCAATGCTGAAGTCTTTACCATTATTCAAAGAAGGCTTGCTCTTTGTGAAAGGCTGAACCTCTGATCATCTTCTGGTACTCAGAGATGATTTATGAGACTTTTAAAGATTATTGGGCATAAGGAATATATATTAGACAAGGACTTTGACTAGTGACTAAGTATTTCTTTCTTAGTTGATTCCAATCCCTTTGAATGGATTTTTTTTCCTTGACTACAAGCCAAATGACAGTCTATTGGTACTTGGCAACCAAAAATATTAATTCAGTATTAGAATCCATTAAAATAAAAATATTTTCCTTATTCTTCTCATAAGGAGGTAGTAATATTTTAAATATTTCATTTTTCCAACTACATGTAAAAAGTTTTAACATTTGTATTTTTTTTATTTTGAGTACCAAATATATATTTCCATATTAACCATGCCATGAAAGAAAACAGAGATCTCAATCAAAAAAAAAACTCAAGAAAAATAATTTCTACTATTTAAAAAAGAATGCTTCAATTTGTATCAGACTCCATCAGTTCTTTCTTTATGGTTAGATAATATTTTTCATCATGTGTCCTTCTGAATTGTCTTAGCTTAATGCATAGCCAACAATACATAAAATCAATCGTAGTTGATCATTGTACAATATTGCTTTTACTGTGTGAAATGTCATCCTGGTTCTGCTTACTTCACTTTGCATTAGTTCATGTAAACTTTTCCAGATATTTCTGAAAGTGTCCTATTCATTATTTCTTATAGAACAATGGTATTACATCACAAATATATACTACAACTTACTCAACTAACCCCCACTTTGTGGACATCCCCTAAATTTTCAGTTCTTTACCACAATAGAGGTCTTTTTCCTTTTAAAAAATCTTTGAGATATAGGCCTGTTAGTGCTATTGCTGCATCAAGGAGTATTTTATAGTCTTTCAGGCATAATTCCAAATTATGAACTGGATCAGTTCACAACTCTACCAATAGTTTTTTTAGTTTTGGGGAAGTAGTAATCTTGATATACTGTGTAATGGTGAGAACATATTTGTATTTTGTCATTCAATTCTCAGTGATTATTAAAAGAGTATGAAAAAGCAAGATTATATCCAGAAGACACTATACAGGATGTGGGAATATTGCAAACTCATATATGGAAAGGCACTATATTTATATTCCCAAGCCACTCTCCAACTAGTAAGGCAGGTCCTCAGAGCAAGGTTACTGTTCCATCTTCCCTCTGGATTGTAGGGATACCCTTGAGGAAATCCTAAGGAATAATTCTGATATCATTCACCTTGAGCTTCCCTCCAGTGTATTATTCCCAATATTAATAGACCAATTACTATATCCTCAATATTATCCAATGACTCATTAATGCCCCAATTAATTTAACCAATTAATATCAATAAGATTTTACAAGAGGATACTGATTGAGATGATTCAGCAAGAACCAAAATACAAAAACATTCCTGAACCAGGGCACACTCTTCAATACCACCTGAATCCTTAGGGAGAGTGACCTAAAATTTTAAATGCTATCCACACGTTCACTTCTGGGTATAACACAACCAAAGGACAAATAGTTCTCTTGCTTTAATCAGAGTACAGTATCTTAGCAGCCAAGGTAATTCACTACTGGGCTGCATTAAGTACTGGGCTGCATTGCTACTCAGAACTAGGTCTTCACCAGGCTCACTGATATAGTCACAGCAAACTGCTATAGATTTCAATTTCCCAATCACTACTGGCCATTTCAACCTTTCAAAATTTGCACAAATCATTTTGCCTCTCATATTTATCTAGAATCAAATGATAATAAAGAAAGAACAAACATAATATCCAAAAGAGCTATGTATTCAACAACATCAGGTAAGAAATGGGAAGTGAGGAGCCCTCCCACTCAAAGATTTACTTAATTTCTTCTTCCTCCTTACTCAAAAATCAAAGGAAGAGAGCAGTTAAATTCCTTCATTGGAACCTTTTATAACATGCACTCACACGGATTATCATCAGACAAAGCTCACTGTTCATGTTTAAAGAACTGGGTCTTTATTAGCCAGTCCCCCATTACACATAATATAAGATGAAATAATAAAGAGAAATAGATATATTTACCCTAGAAAAGAAAAAAAAAACCTGAAGGCTACAGTATCACATCTTTCTCCATACAACCAGCAAACAGTGTATCTTGTTTATAAGCCAAGTGTTCTATTTTCCCATCTCCTAAGATTATTGGTATATAATTCAAATAACTTTTTACCCTTTTATTTTTTCCCAGGAGAGAATGGAAGTTACAGAGGCAGAATTAGGGATTATACAGGGGAAAACTGAAAATTGAAGCCACTTATTAGTATAATTAATGAGAAAGAAATAAAATATAATTAGAAACTTTTTCACCCGCTTATATCCTGACAAAACTAGCAACTTAAATGAAATAGATGAATATTTTTAAAATCAAAAATGCCTAAATTATCAAACAAAAAAAATAAAAGATATAATCCACTCTCAGAGAAAGAAATTAATAGGAAAAACAACAACAATTAGAAGCTAGGGTTAGATAGATTTTCAAGTAAATTTCATCAAATTTTTAAAGAACAACCAATTCTAGTAATACAAAAGCCTTTAGAAAAATAATAGTAGGAGTTCTACCATTTTTTTCTATGATACAAATATCTTCATATCTAAAAAACAGAGAATATCAAAACAAAGAAATAAAAAGTTGGATCAATGTTCCTAATCAACACCAATATAAAAATTTTAAGTAAAATATTAGCAAAAGAGGCTGCAGCAATATATCACAAAAACTATATACTATCCTGCTTGGATTGATTCCAGGAATGAAGAATTGGTTTGATATTTAAAAAAACCTATATACATAATTGATCATATTAAAAACAAGAAAAAAATAAAAGTCATCTAAATATAATCAATGAGTACAAAAAAAAGCTTTTGATAAATCCATTGCTATTAAAAATACTAAAAAGCACAGGAATAATTAAGTCGTCTTTCCTTAATATAATAAATAGTATGTATCTTAAACTTAGAGTAAGCATTATCTGTAAGATCAAGAGAAAAGGAAATCTGTCTGTTACTACCATTACTTTATGAGATAATGCTAGAAATTCAAATTATAGTAACAAGACAAGAAAAAGTAATTGATGAAAAAGTATCAGCAAAGAGGAAACAAAATTACTGCTTTTTGCTGATGATGATAATTCACCAAGCAAACCCTACAGCAGAGATGTCAGGCTCAAATAGAAACAGATTGGCAGTATATTGACTTATAAAACTTCAATTTCATATTATATAAATTACATTGTATTTTTATTTATTTTTATTTTTGTTTTTTTTTATTTTATTAAAAAATTTTAAAAGGAAAAACAGAAAAGGAAAACAAAACAAGATAAAACAGAATATTGTTATGTGCCCAACAAAACATCAGGGAGGATTCAAAATATATACCAATAAATTGCCAGTTCAAGAAAAGATATATAATAGTAGAAGAAATTATATTCATGAGTTCATTTTTTCTTTATTTTTCTGTAAATTGTACTTTTGTTCTCTGCTATTCACTTTTCTCACTTTATTCACTTTCATTCTCCCACCTTCCCCAACCAGGCTATTGTTAACTAAGAATATGTTTATGTATACATATAGATATAGATATATACATAGACACATATACATACATATACTTATACACTCTTGCCTCCCCCCACACACACACATATCTTTCTTATTCCTGCTAACACTTAGCTTTAATTCTGCTCCTAACTTGCCTTTCCCCACCCATGGATACCTCTCTTTTCTTCCTCCCCCTTTTGCTTCCCCCTCTGTCCATGCCTTCCCCCTTACTTCTTTATAGATTTTGGAGGGTGCTATACTCTTCATGGAATATATGTAATGTTGCCTACTTAACCCATTCCCAATGAGAGTAGGTTTTCAGAACTACAAACTGCAGAGCTTCGCTCCTCCCTCCTCTAATGCCTCTGTGTCTATTCTTCCTCTGCACTTTGTTTGCATAAAATAATTATTATTTTTACCTTAACTCTGTCCCCCTCTTTCTTTTGAGCTACCTAATTGCTGATGTCAATCTTAAAGATGTGATATTTATTTTCATATAAAAACATAACCATTTGTTTGTGCTAAATTCCTTGAAATTAATCTTTGAAATTTGTTTTTATATGCTACCTTTTCTATTGAGTTCAGGTTTGGTTGAAAGTCCTGAAAATCTGGAAGTTCATTGAATGTCTTTTTTTCTCATTTAATATTACAGATAATTTTACTGGATATGCTATATTTGGCTCCAGGCCTACTTCTTTTGCTTGCCAGTATATATAAACCCAGGACTTACAGTCTTTTGTTGTCACTGCTGATAAATACTCTATAGTTCTAATTTAGTTCAAGCATATTTGAACTGTTTTTTTTTTCCTTGTTTCTTGAAAATTTTTCTATTTGACCTGGGGGGTTTCAAAATTTGACAATACTATTCCTAAGTGATGATGGGTGGACTTTTTTGCATTTCTAATTTCCTCAGATGTTCTATCACTCCAGGACATTTTTCTTGAATTATTACTTGCATTATTGTGTCAAGGATCTTTTTTTGTAATCACAGGTTTCTGGTAAGTCAATTATTCTTATATTTTCTCTTCTTGATCTCTTCTCCAGATCTCTTATTTTTCTTATGAGATATTTCACAATCTGTTCAAGTTTTACATTCTTTATATTCTATTTCATTAATTCTTGGTATCTTATACTTTCCCCTTGCACAAATCTAATTTTCAAAAAGTTATTTTTATCCTTAAGACTGTATCTTCTTTTCTAGTTTATTAATCTTTTTTCATAATCTTGCTTTTCTTGGATGATTTTTTAAAATTTTTCCTCAGTGCCCCTCATTTGATTTTTAAATTCTTTTTTTTGAGTTCTATAGATTCAAGTCAGGGAGCCATTTAAAACATTTTGAATGGAATGTAGGTCTCTTGATTTCTAGTCATGTTCTTTTCATTAAGTCCTCAAATTCTTAATATACTTCTTCTGGAACACCAACATGTATCAAGGGGCTAGAATGTCTGAATGAATGTTGTTAAAAGAAAGTGCTGAGTCAGCTAGGTGGCAAAGTGGTTAGACTACAAGCCCTGAAGTCAAATTTGACCTCAGACAGTTAACACTTCCTGTGTGACTCTGGGCAAGTCACTTAACCACAATTAGCTCAAAGGGGGAAAAAAAGTGCTAAACTTGGAGTGCTCTGATCACTGGTTGGACAAAACTGGAAGTAGTAAGTATTAAACCAAGACTAGGATCCAAGGAGAAGGCAGGTGTTTTCACAGTTACTTGACCTGTTGCTCAAGAAGAATTCCTCCAATATACCTAACTAAGTGGAGAGGTAGAGCCTAGGCAAGGAAATATTGACACGGTAACTATCTCTTCTCTTACATTGTTCTCCAAAAGTCAGCCCTTAAGAATGGTTTTCTGTTGGGCACTTAGGTGGTACATTGAATTGAACACTGGACTTGAGTTCAAATTTCAATTCAAAATTTTACTAGCTGTGTAAACCTGGGCAAGTCATTTAAACCCTGATTGCCTCAGGAAAAAAAAAAATAGTTTCTCTTTAATATTTTTGTAATCACCATGAATGGTCTCTGATCCATAGTTTGAAATATCAGAGACTCACCCAAATGAGAGCTAGACTGGGGGAACTTTAGAACTCACTTGCTGTAGCCATTCAGTGTATACATAGGAAATGCCAGATCTAAAGAACTGCAATAATCTGCCTAGACTCACATATTAGTTGCCAAACCAGGTCTAAAACCCAGGTCTCCTGACTACTATCCAGTGTTTTTTCCATTGTAATGGATTATCTCTTGAGATTCTCATCTTTAATCTGCTTTCTAGCTGCTAAATATAATTCTGTTGTTTTCAATAATGAAATTATAGCATAGAAAATCCTTAAAGGCAATATTTTGAAGACAAAGTATGACTTTTATCTGTTCCTTGTCTTCTGAGAGAATTTAATCTTTAACAAGATATAAATTCAACCAAACAAAATAAATTCTTCTAAATATTTTTCATGGCATTTCACTTAGGAAGCATTCAAATGAAACACCACATTGCAGGCAGATTCAGTTTTATTAGACTATTGCTTAAAATAAAAACAAATCACTTAAAAGAATGTACAAAGTGATATGATACCTAACAGCATGCCTCATATAGAAATAAAAACATGAATGAGAATCAAATGCCACTGAGTAACAAATCTCATGAATATATCAGAGGCTACTCAGCAGGCTAATGTTCCTTAATATAGATGAATAAACCCCATTAACAGTAATGAATATAATGAGAGAGAATTTTCCAATGCAAATTTGCTCCCAGAGATTAAGGTCACATATCTCTGCCAACAATGAACCAGATGTGGACCAGAAAATCTAAACTTGGTTTGTAAATCAGGTAGAATTTTTAGGTCCTTAGCTGTGAACCTGAACTACATTACCAGGACTAAGGGAGATAGAGGTGGGTTTGGGGGGAGGGGTAATGCACAATCAGAAAATTTTCTCTTTTGATCCTCCAGGCTTTATTTTTTCTTCTTTTTACCTTCTGAGTGGTGCCCAGACTCTCCTCCCATGTGTGTTAGTGGCAATGTACTCTCCCACCTCCCTGCTATCCAAAGCTGCTTTCAGGAAAGAATCTATGAACTTATTCCCCCCTGAGATATAATTAACTAATAAGACTTAATGTGTTACTTTTCCCAGGGGGTATTTGAATTCTAACAGGAAAAAAAATACTTAAGCCCAAGGAATGAATTCCTAATGTAGAATTTCAGGCATCATCAAGCTAGAAAGGGGATATCCTTTGAGGAACAGAAGAAAACTTCACAATGCCCCTGAAATTTTTATTCATACAAGTGACAACTGGGTCTGCCTTAAAGGCATTCCATTGCTCATATAACAGTATAACTCATAGCCAACTGGGAAAGCTACATTTTATACTCATGCATGAGCATATAGATTAAATTAGACATTTTTATAAACTATATTAACTCTTTTCTGCTCACTAAAATAGCATGTGATACTTTTAAATAGGATATGACTAAATGCACAGAAATATAATGTCTCAGATATGGAAAAGGTCTCTAAGATCCTACTAGTTCAACCTATCTCCTCTTTAACAACCATCTCCTCTTTAACAACTTTGACCATTGGTTACCTGATCTTTGTTGAAAAATCTCTAGGAATAAAAATTCTTTTAAAGTGGTTTTACTTTACTGTTAATTTTAATTGGTAGAGGTACCATGGTATAGTAATAGATAGAGAAAGAAGACATAAACCCACCTATTCTCTCATTGCTCTAAGCAACTCTTTAAGATTGTAAGTTTCAAAGTTTCTGGTTGCCTTAAAAAAACTTGGAAAAGGGATAATCAATAGAAGTTGTATATAATGATGAGGTAGGTAGCTATGTATATATGCATATGTATGTATGTGTGTCTAATGGTAGCCATCTGGGGGAGAGAAACAGAGAGGAGAAAGAAACAAAGACAGACAGAAAAGGGAGATGAGAAATAGCCAGAAAGAAAGACAGAAGAGAAATAGAGATAGAGACAGAGACAGACAGAGTAAGGGGGGAGAGACAGAGACAAAGGCAGAAGCAGAGAAATACTGAAAGACAGACAGGCAGAAAGGAAAGTTGCATAATAATTTAATTATCTATTTAAAAGGAATAGCAAGTTACGCATAATAAATTTGCAGTTTCAGGAACAATTATCTTTTTGCTATCCCATTATGTTATTGAAATGCTTGTTTTATTTCTAAAGTTAAGAATAAAATAAATTAATAACAATGCATACAGATAAAATATTAACATACACACACATACACACACACACACACACACACAAAAGGAATTCCTTTCTGGGGAGTTAATTTTTTATATGAATAAAATCATAAGTCCAGGTCCCATCTGTAATGTTAGGCAGTTTTTCTTTATAAGCCAAAATGTGCTTCTACAAATTCTACTCAATACCCTCAGTTCTGCCCTCTGGGGACTACGAAAATAAGTCTATCAACTCTTGCAAGTAATAATAGTATTTCAAATACCTGAAGACACTATGATATATTTCTCTGTTCACTCAGGACCAAGTCTGGAAGAAATTTTTCAGCCAAAGCTTCTATGAACTATGATACTGAATTAAGGTAGATGGATTTTAGGTTTTTTGCAAATCTCTCCCTTTGAAATCTCTCCCTTTTCCTTTTTCATGGAATGTGACTTTGACTAGGGACTGCAAATAGTTTGATCACCAATGTAAAATGAGGAAAATGGAGTAAAATTTTAACTTAAAACAGCATATAGTTTTAAGTGAAATGAGCAACACAGCCTATAATTCAAATCACCAATTTTTTAAAGAGAAATAAATGTACCATACATATTTGTTAATAATATAATTAAATTAACAGTTTAAAAAATGAATATCCCTTTTTCTTCAACAGACCTGTGCCTGTTTGCTCACCATTTCTAATCACTTTGCTCTAAATGAATTTTTCTTTGTCAGTATCATTCCTAAAAAGAAAATTATCTAAATTAAACACAGTATTCTTCCTGAATCACTCCACATCTGGAGTTTGATATCCTGTTTGGATCACTGCATAGTAGGACTATTATCTCTTAGTTTCTGAACTTGGTGTTTCTATTAATACTGCCTGAAATCTCACAAGATTTTTATTTATTTTTTATCTTCTATGTCATACTTCTGATTTATATTTAGTTTTCAGTTCAATATGATTGCCCTTTCACTTTTTTCCTGATTTTGACAGCAACACAACTACTATTATCTGTTTGATGATAAAGATTTAGTTCTTTTCGAATATCCTCTTTGTATAGGTCTGTGATCTGGGGGTGTCCCATCTATAGCATAGGCTCCAGGGTGCCCATGTTTGTGAGCCAAGAGAACTACAATATATATATAATAATAATGACAAAAATAGCTTTGTTAAGTGCTTTACAATTATTTTATCATATGATTCTCATTACTACCCCTAAGAGGTAAGTGCTTTTATTGTCTTCATTTTATAACTGAGAAAACTAAAGCAGGCTGAGATTAAGGGACTTTCTCAGGATCAAACAGCTAATAAATATCTGTGTTCAGATATAAACTCAGTTCTTTCTTATTCCAGGCCATCATTCTCTCTACTGTACTATCTAGGTGCCTAGTTGAAGGAATAACTGAACAAATTATTATATATTAATGTTAAGAAAAATTATTTTGCTCTAAGAAATGACAAATATTTCACATACAGAGAAATTTTGATGGATTTGAATGAACTGATGTAGAGTGAAATGAGCAGAACCAAGAGAACACACAATGACCACCATAATATAAAGGGAAACAACTGATACATACTTCAGAGTTCTGATGAGCTCAGTTACTGATTAGAATATCAGAAGACTAATGATTAAACACAATTTCCACCTTGGCAAAGAGGCGATAGAGTAAAAGTACAAAATAAAAAATGCATTCTTAGACGTGGCCAATGTATTGATTTGTTTTGCAAAGGGAAAACTTACTATATTTATTTTGATAGTTAATTTTCACTTGTGTTTTATTCTTGCAAATACTTTACATTATTTTATTTGTGTATATTGCAGTTTCTAAATTAACAATGAATTAGTAATACAATTATTTATTATTAAATTTATTAATAAATTATCACATTAGCTTATTTGATTAGATTATTGTTCATTAATTTTGTTGGGATAACTAGGAGAAGAAGGAAGGAAGGAAGGAAGGAAGGAAGGAAGGAAGGAAGGAAGGAAGCAGGGAGACAGGGAAGGAAAAAGGGATAGAGGGAGGGAGGAAGGGAGGGAGCTTTGCTTAGCTGTGACTCATGTAAATCCAATTCATCACATTTAAGTACATCAACTTTGTAAAACATTAATCTTTTCAAGAAGGAAGAACAAACAAATAAAGAAAAAAAATATTTCCTCTATGCTTTGGCATTTGCCTGTTATTTAACATATGGCTAGAGTTGCAACAATTGCACATATTTACTTTTTTTCACATCTTACAAAATTATGTATTGATTTTTATTTTTTACTCTAACAAGTAAGTAATCTAACTATACACAAATAACAAACTCAAAAATGATTCACATTGTTAATTACTTTTAAATATGATTAAGTGAAAAAAAACATTAGATTTTGAATTAGGGATAATAATACTGGCTGTACCACTTACACTGCCCTTTTCTATATGTTTAGCCTTCTCTCCACATTTGATCCAGGTCTATGAACTAGTAATACCAAATCTACCAAATCTTGCCCATGATACTCTATCTATGAAGTTGAGGGATAATAGAAGGGGAAGGAAAATAAGGTAACAGGGATAGATTACTCTTCCTTTAAAATTTCCTTTTATTTATTGTTCCCTATATTCCACTCTTATATGTGGGTATATATTATTTTCCCCTTCGACCCAAGTCTTATTGCTTACTTGCCATTTGATTTCTTATCTCCAAGGTAACTAATGAATTCTTAAGTACTGAATTAAATTTTCTTATAGTGAACAAGCCATTATTCCACTGGTTTGGCTTCATTTTGATCTATCTCAGGAATAGTTACTATGACCTTCAAGCATATTCTACCAGAGTTGTTTGCAGACATATTTAATGATACTTTCATTGAGTATGTTTTGTACTACCTGACCCAGACACAAAAAACCTGCCATTTGTAGTTCTGATGGAAATGATGTCACCTGTGAACTTGTAGAGTAAAATAATTGGCTTTTTTTCCTTGTAATTTCTCAATGTTTTAATTTTTGTTGTTCTCTGCAGAATTATAACTAGAACAGGAGTAGCAGAGTTTGCCATGAGCCACAGTCTTCAGAAAAGTATACTTATATCTTGAGAGGAACTGTCATGTGGTCAGTGCCAATTTTTCCGCATAATGACTGCTAAATCTATGAATTTTTACTTTATCACTACCTATTGCTATGCCATTCCTTTAGGAAGATGCTTTCTTCTCACCTCCAATTCTCAAGGAATAATAGTTGTATTGGTCCCTCTTCCAAGGAAACTATATCCACAATCCAATAAGCATTTGTGTCTGTTCCCTCAGTCATACTTCTACCCCTCCCTATCCTGAGCTTCTTAATGTTAGGTTCTTTGATTCCCCCTTGAAAAGCCTCCCTCCTGTTTTTGTTTTTGTTTTTTTTTTTTAATTGGCATCCTACTCCAATAATTCATTACCATATTGAGGTTATCACAGAATTTCAAAGATGAAAGAAACCTCAGAAACTATCTATTCCTATCCATATTGGGACAGGAATTCGTTCTATAACATAACTAACAAATGTGTCTTGCAATCTCCACTTGAAGATATCAAGTGATAGCAAATCAATTACCTTTGGATCTAGTCTATCACACACTAAAATGTCTCTCATTGTCAGAAGGTTACCTTCTTTCCTGAAAACTGAATCTGCGTCTCTTCAACATCTACACACGATTCCTTCTGCTCTCTGGGAACAAATAAAATAAAGATATTACCTTTTCTACATGAGGATCTTTCAAATACTTGAAAATAGTTGTCATCCAAACTAGGCAATAACTATAGCAATTTGGTTTTTGATAAACCCAAAGACCCCAGCTTTTGGGATAAGTATTCACTATTTGACAAAAACTGCTGGGAAAACTGGAAACTAGTGTGGAAGAAATTAGGGCTTGACCCACATCTAACACCACATACCAAGATAAGATCTAAATGGGTTCATGATCTGGATATAAAGAGTGATTTTGTAAACAAGTTAGAGGAACATAATATAGTTTACCTCTCAGACCTGTGGAGATGGAATAAATTTATGTCCAAAGAAGA
>JAJPUD010025822.1:0-17156 GCA_023553655.1 Myrmecobius fasciatus
GCGGCAAAGACAGAAACAGAGAGATATAAAGATGGACTGAGAGACAGAGAGAAAAAGACAGATGCAGACACAGAGAGAGGGAGAGAGACAGAGACAGAGAAGGAGAGAGAACAAACAAATTTGGAGCCAACAGAACCTGAGTTTGAACCTAATCATTAATATTTCCTAGCTGTGTGACCAAAGACTGTGCAGGTTCCTCATCTGTACAATGGGCATGCATAAGAGATGTGTCTTAGTGGACAGAGACCCCTCTATGGAGTCAGGAGGGCCAGGGCCCAAATCTGGCACACACTGGCTCAACCCTCCATGACACTCCCCCACCCTCTGAGGGTCTCTGAAATGTGAAACTCCAGAGGGGATGCTAATCAGCAGAAGTGGAGGGAATTTGTATCCTGGGAGATCCATCACTGGCTCCAGGTCAAGCCTTGACACTTTCCCCTCCCACAAATTATCCTCCCAAGATCTACCCCAGAGGCTTGTTGGAGAAGATCATTTGGCAAATGTCAGTGTTATCAGAGAGATAAAGTGATGGAGTGGGCAGCAGGCCAGCCTCAGTTAGGAAGAAATGGATTGAAATCATACTCTGACATTTGATTTTGAGACTCTAGTACCTCAACTCCTCAGGCCATCAAAGACTGAAAGCGCCAAAATGGCCTTAGCGATTCCTCCCTGACAATTCCCTACACCGAGGAAGTCAGGCTACTCCCCACGCCATCAAAACAGCGTTACAGAAATGTAAATGATTATTATAGGTTAAGATGTCAATGTGTTATAATGGGAAAAGTCCTAGCTTTTCAGTCAGAAGACCGAGGTTTCAATACCATCTCTCATACATATATAATTTCAGAAAGATCAATCACTTAACCTTTACTGGGTCTCAGTTTCCCCACTTGTAAATTGTAGGGATTGGCCTAGATGGCCGCTGAGGCCCTTCCAACTCTTGCTCCCTGATCCTTAAAAGGCCCAAACTAGGCAACTAAAACCTTAAGGACATTAAGAAGGAATAAAAGAAAAGAAGGGAGAAAAAGAAAATGTTTTTTCCCCCAACTTTCCTCTTGGGAAATCCATGTTGCTGATATGTAATGAGTACCTTGTCTGGGCTCGTTAGCTCAACTGGATAGAATGGGTGTTAATGAGGTCAAGGTTGCAGGTTCAATCCCTATCAAGCCCAATTAACTTCAGATGGAGAAAAACTCTGCTCAAGGTCACAGATTGTATCCCCCACCCCCTCCAGCCACTCCTGCTAATTCCTGCTCAGTCACAAGCCCGGGGAACTGGCCTCCAAAGCTGGAAGATGAGTTAGGAACAGAGCAGGCCAGTCGAGTGGGTGCATGCACTAACTGGGAGGTCAGGGATGCTTATGGCAAGGGTGAACCTGTAAGGCAATAGGTCTGCCCAATTTGGAGCAGAAATTAAAAAAAAACTCTGTATAATAATAATAAAAATAGCCAGCATTTATAGAGCACAAGAGGATGTGCTAAAAGGCATACATTATATGTTCACTCTTTTGATCCTTACCAAAAAACGCTATGAGAAAGATGTTATATTACAGATGGGGAAACTGAGGCAAAGGGCTATAGAGTCAACAAGTATTTGATCTGATCTCAGATCTTGTCAATTCCATGTCCAGAACTAACAGTTGAGCAACCTAGCTGCTTATGTATATATACACATGAAAAGTATCATAGTATTGTCAATAGAAAACTGGTATTTAAGAATGAGGAAACAGGGGGACAGTTAGGAGAGAATAGTGGATAGAACACCAGCCCTGAAATCAGGAAGACCTGAGTTCAGATCTGGTCTCAGACACTTCAACATTTCCCTGCTGTGTGATCCTGGGCAAGTCACTTAACCCCAATTAAAGGAATGAGGAAATGAGGAAACAGAAACTAGAGAAGTGATGAGAAGAGACTTGAACGCAGGTCCAGGGACTCCAAACTCCCCAGTCTCTTTCCATCAAATAACATTCCTATGACTAAAGAAGTGCTATAGAAGATGTGATCAAGAACTCATATGATTGGAAATTGAGGTGGGCTGATTATATAGCTAGATGAAGGTTGGATGGATCTGAGTTCAAATCCAGCCTCAGACACTGTGTGACCTCGGACAGATCCTTTACCCTGTCTGTCTCAGTTTCCTCCTCTGTAAAATGGGGATAAGAATTGCACCTACCTCCCAGGGTTGATATAGAATTAAGTGATATAATATTTGTAAAGTACCTAGCACATAGTAAGAGTCTAATAAATGTATTTTCCTTCATTCAAAGCTATTTAAAGGGACATCTGGATCAATTCTGATGGATGTGGCTTTCTTCAGCAATGAGATGATTCAGAGCAGTTCCAATGATCTTGTGATGAAGAGAGCCTTCTACACCCAGAGAGAGGACTGTGGGAACTGACGGTGGATCACCACATAACATTCTCACTCTCTTGTTCGCTTGCATTTTATTTCCTTTCTCATTTTTTTCCTGTTTGATTTGATGTTTTTTGGGCAGCAAGATAATTGTTTAACTATATAATTATATTATATCTATATATATATATTAGATTTAGCATATATTTCTACCATGTTTAACATATATTGGATTACTTGCCATCTAGGGGAAGAGGTGGGGGAAGAAGAGGGAAAATTGGAACACAAGGTTTTGCAAGGGCTAATGTCAAAAAATTATGTATATGTTTTGAAAATAAAAAGTTTTAATAAAAAATAAAAATAAAAAGGCATCTGGGTTGTACACACACAAAAAAAGGTCTTTGCATTTTGTTTTTAAACATGTGTTATTGTTGCTTAGATACCAAAATGTGTTTCCTATTTATTTAGTATTTAATTATCTGTGCATGAGACCGCTGCCTTAGGGAGAATGTAAGTGCTCTGAGGGCAGTAACTTTTGTTTTTGTATCCCCAGAATCTGGTGATGTGCCAGGCACTGTAGGAGTGTTTAATGTACACTTGCTGATTTGGACTAAAGCAGACTGTGCTGAGGTGGCCCTAATGGCAGACTGGCTAAGGTATATCCAGCCCCCTGCTTTGAGATCCAACCTCTACAGGTCCATTAGGAACAACCAATCTCCGTGTCCAGGAATGACAGTGCCCAGATGGCCATCTCTTAAACTCTGACATACAATGTCTTAGCAAACCAAGAAGCCCCATCCCAAGGTCAGCTGCTGGGCTGCTGGGCCCTTCCTTAAAACCTTTCCCTCTGGCTCCAATCTCTCTTCAGGTCTTTTCCAGGTGGACATTTTGCTGCACATGCTCACTCTTGTGTCTGCTTTGCAGCTGTGAACCATCTCCATCTAAAAACTGCCTTGCAATTTATTTTCTATCTATTTTGCATGTAGTTTCCGTGGATGAAATGGAAGCTCCCTGAGGGCAGGAACGCTTTCATTTTGTATTTGTACCCGAGAGTCTAACACAGTGACTCTGGCTCCTTGGTAGAAGGGTCCCCATCATTCCCATTAAGGCCTCCTCCCCGCCCCTGGCCCCATTCCCTGAGAAGTCTCTTACTACAGCCATCCTCATCGCTATGGTCCCCGCAATCATTGTCACCGTCACATTGCCACTGAGCCGGGATACAGGTGCACTCTCCCAGAGCACTCACTGCACATGTAAAGTGGCTTCGGCCACATGCACATTCAGGACTGCTGGACAGGCCTGGGGAGAGAGAGAACATAGTGAAGGGTGAGAATGAGCTCACTGAATGGAGTGCCAACCAAGCCAGCCCCCGCCCTCTGCTCTAGATCTGGGCTTTCTGGGGTGGCGTGAGGGGTGGGAGAGGCTTCCCCTCATCTGCCTTGACTTAAATCGGGGAGAACATAGCTGCTGACATTTGCTCAAAGTTACTCAAATTAGTCATTATATCCTGGAACACCCAGAAAAAAAAGGGTTCAGGGGAGTTAATCCTTTAGCTGCTAGAAATCCCGCCCTTTTAGGAAGGAGATAGCCAGTGGAAAAGTGGGGTTATGGTTGATCATCCATTTCTATTTCTAAAACTTTACGCTTAATATTGGGTGGGAGAATTTGCCTTAATCTGGGTACAAAATAGCCTGAACAGAGGGTGTCGGGGAGAGTGAAAAGTAATGGACTTTCCCAGAAGCACCAGGGAAACAGAACTGGATTAGGAATCATGGCTACAGTTGGATTCAGGCTTTAGCCACCCAGGAAAACAGGGGTCTAGACTAAGATCCAGGTCCCTTCAATCCAAATCCCATGGGAGGGAATGGGGCAAAGTGAAGTGGAAAGAACTCTGACTTAAGGGAGATCACGGGAGAACTCTGGAAACTTTTCATTCAATATAAACATCAGATATTGTTCCAGCGGAGAGAATGATTACTGATCCTAGATCTAGAACCCGAAGATTAGCTAGGCCAAACCTCTCACTTTTCAGAGAGGAAAGGGAAGCTCGGAGAAGCTGGGGTGACTTCTCGAAGTCTCAGAGGCAGGAAGCCAGGTTTTAGGGAGTCCGACTTGCTTTCTTTATGAAATGATCCTGGACTTAAATGGCCTCTTAGGTCCCTTACAGCTTTAAGTCCGTTTTTCTGCCAGCCAGAGGGAAAAGCTATATGATCCAGGTCAGGTCACCCACTTTCCTGGGCCTCAGTTTCCTACTTTGTAAAAATGAGAGGGTTGCCCTTCCAGCTCTAGAGTTGGAATCCTAAGCGCCGTCAGTGGCCCGAGGGGGCTCCACCCCCTCCTCCTGTGCCAGGATCTCCCCGTCCCTCACTCTCACTCTGTGGCCCCCAGCTCCCCCGCTCGGAACAGGGCACTAAGTTCCAAGGATTCCCACGGCCAGACCCAAAGGGAAGCAGCCTGGAAGTCAGGTACCTGCCGGGGCGAGGGCGGCCTGGAGGAGGGGCCTGGAGCCACTTCCAATCCCCAGGCGGGGGTTGGGAGGGAGGGGCTCGGGGAGGCAGCCCCTCCCCCTGCAGCCCCAGCCAGACCCTGCTGGGCAGGGCTATTGAGCCGGGAGCGATCCCCCCGGCCAAGTCCCATGACCAGCTGCAGTGCCCCTTCCCCGGCGTGCCCAGCAGGATGCCCTGCGATGGCGTGTGAACGGCTCTGTGCCCCCGCTCCTGCCTGGGCGGGAACAAAAGGCCCTTCCAGGGTCACTCGCCCCCCCACCCCCCATTCATCTGGTCCGGGTCCCGCCGCCCGCCGGCCCCCGCGCAGCCCGGAGCAAGTGTGGGACTGAGAGCGCCGGGGAGGGTTGGGGAGGGGTGCGTGGGTTCTTCTCCCTCCCCCCCCTCCACCGTAGCCCAGCCTGGGAATCGGGAGGGCGGGGCCACTCCTCGGCCCCCTCCCTCCTTCCTTTCCTGCGCTCTTGCCCTGGGTCCCCAACTAAACAGAAGCACACTCTCTCCCCCCTTCCTCCCCCAAGCAGGACACACTACAGACTGGCTCCCCCGGCTTTTGTTATATGGTACAATTGAGTCAGAGGGGCCACGGTGAGGAAGTTCGAGGCCCGACGCGGACACATGACTGTGTGGCCATAGCCCAGTCTCTGCCTCTCAGCCCTCACCCCACACAGCCCCACACAGGGGGCATAGCCTTGGAGGTTTCAGTCAGGGCGCACGCTGGGGCTTATCCGAATGGCCAGGGGGCCGCCTTATCCTCCTGAGTGATCTGCCTTAATTAGAGGTCCAAAGTCCTAGAGGTCTCCCTCCCTTCAAAGGACCCCCTTAAAGTCCCCCTGCCCAGGCTGGGCATCAGGCAGACTAAGGGGCAGCCTCTGCCCGCCTCCTGCTCTGAGGGGTCAGTCTGGGGAGGAATCCCCCCCTTTCTTTTTCTCTCCCCTCGCCCCTCTTCCTTCTCCTCCCCCCACTGAGGTGCTGCCTTAAGAGTCCTCACCCCCTGATCGGAGAGCACCCCACCTTCTCGCCCCTCAAGCTTGGCTCTCTATTTTGCCTCCATCACTATCTACTTTGTATCTTCCCAATCTCTGGCCTCCCTCAATAAGGGGAGGCTCAGCAAAGAAAGGGGTTCTTCGGCTTCACATTTGTGTCCGGAAAGCCCAGGAAGCATGGACATCGAGACAGCGAAGTGGCACAGTGGATAGAGCATCAGTCCTGGAACCAGGAGCATTTGAATCCAAATTTGGCCTCAGACACCATATACTAGCAGTGTGACCCTGGGCAAGTCACTTAACTCCAATTGGGGGGGATAGGAGAAGAAAAAAGGGAAGGGGGAGAAGAAAAAAGAAAAGGAGGAAGAGGAAGAAGAGGAAAAGGAGAAAAAGGAAGAAGAGGAAGAGGAGGAGGAGAAGCAGCAGCAGCATGGGCATCATAGAGAGAGAGAACAAGCTGGCTTTGAAATCCGGAAAACCTGAATTCACAAGACTAGATAAAACAAATAAAAAAACTTCCATTGCTTTGCACATAGTAGGCACTTAATAAATGCTTAGTAAACAGCCTGTCCTTTAGAGGGAATGAGCCTAAGGATGGAAGAAGTATTGGTAGGGAGTGTTTACCACACAACTCTCTGATTTTGGAGAGGGAAACAGGATATCATTGTGGGGAGACCGGGTTAGGGCTGAGAGGTCAGAGTAGCATAGATATAACATTGGAAGGGACCTCAGAGGTCATCCAGTCCAACTCCCGATTTTCAGATAAGGAAACTGAGGCCCAGAGAGAAGTGAATCCACCCAGCAAGTGAAAGTCAGGGTTTGAATACACAATTATTTTACAGAAAGAGTAGACAACTAGATGGCGCTGCAGTGGATGGCCTACCATAGTGCATAGAGCACTGGGCCTAGATTTAGCAAGACTCAGCTTCCTGAGTTCAAATCCAGCTTCAGACACTTATTAGTGATCCTGGCCAAGTCACTTAATCCTGTTTACTTCAATTTCCTCATCTGTAAATTAAGCCAGAGGAAGAAATGGTCAACCACTCCAGTATCTGTCAAGAAAATCCCCAAAATGGGGTCCCAAAGAGTTTGAAATGTCTGAACAAAGCAAGTAACGGCACCAGGACTGGGAAAGCATGGAGGAGTGAATGCAATATGGCAACACCTGGGAAAAGGATGTTAATGGCAAAGGGCAGCTATCAGCAGTGAGTGCTAAAGTCATCCCCAGGGGTTAGCAATCATAGAGATGAACACCAGACAATAAACCTCAAGGGCCTCCATTCCACAGGCAGAGCTGACTTCCTGCCCAAGAATATTCTTGGGAATTCAGAGGCAGGCCTGACCCTTCCATGGCCAGCATTGGGGAGGGTCACTCAGTCACAGTAAAAGGCGATGGGGCACACACACAAAAGCAGGGTCTCCATGACAACTTCCGATTCATCTCTGGGGGTCCCCAACTGCGCAGTCTAAATCTCATTTCTCACTGGAGCTTTGACGGAGATGATAAAAGAGAGTTCAAACCTTTTAACTTCAGAGAAGCAATATGGTACAGACCAGAGGGCCAGCCTCAGAGTCAAGAAAACACGGGGTTCTAGTCCTCCCTCTAATACATTCATATTAAGGTGTGATGATGGGCAAGGCTCTAAGATTTTATAGACTAGTTGCTCTCTGCATTGATGGAGGGAGTTTCTACACTTGAAGAAGTAACAGATAACCATCCCCTCCCAAAAGCCACATTTTTTTTTCAGAGAAATGAGAAATAGTGAAGTGAAACAAGAGTTTGGGTAATTATTTGAATTTTTAAAATTCAAGTAAAGATACTCAAATATACTTCTAGCCCTTGGACCAAATGCCACGATCCCTCATTTCATAAAATAGTATTCTATTTTCCCACCCTGATGAGATAATATACATAAAACTGTAAAGTGCTACATAAATGTTAGTCATTGCCATTGTTATCATATCCTCTGGCCAGGAAAAAGTCTCTTCAACACTGTATCCGAAGAAGCTTCCTGGGAAGGGAAATGCCCTGCCCTTGGATTTATCCATTCCCTAACAACCCCTCAGAGTTCTATTTTAGAGAAAAAGTGAAAGTTTCCCCCTATTTTCAGCCTCTAGGAAGTAATAAAGATAAGGCAACACAAGACCCAAAGCATTTATTGAGTGTCTACTTTGGCAAAGGCTGGACTCTTCATACCATTGCTTTAGTTGTTGGTCAAAGAAAATCAGGGTCATCTGCCCCAAGCTCTTTCTCCATTCCAATTCCTCACTTCCCAAAACCCCATCCCCAGGCTCTGCTCCTTTGCTCCCTTCTCACAGCACAAGGAGGGTCTTCGGAGCCAAAACCAAGAGATCCCCCTGCACCCCTGATCCCATCTCCTCTTCTCTCTTCCAATAATCCAATTCTTTGATCATGCTCCCTCTCTTATTTTCAACTTTTTCTTATCCAGAGGTTCCTTCCACATGCCCAGTTCTCTCAAATCCTTAAAAACAAAAAAAAACCCAAAAAACTCTCCTTTGATTGAGACTACCATCTCCTCAAATGACTGCCCTATAACTCTCTCTTCTCAAAGTTCCTTAAAAAAAAAGTTGTCCATGTGCTAGTTTTTCACCTCCTAGTCCCTTTTCTGCTTTCATTTTACCAATGATCTCTTTACTGTTAAATCCAATGACACTGATGAGTGCCCTCTCCTTCTTTGGCTACACTTCCATCACTGAGTTCTCTTATTACTTAACCTTTGTCTCCTTTGCAGGATCATCATCCATGTCCCGCCCTCTATTGGTAGGTGTATCCAAGATTCAGTCCTGGGCCTTAGCCCCTCGGTGGTCAGTGATCATCTTTATGCACTTAACTCCCAAACTTGCATAATGCAATTCATGTGTCTTTTCTAAGCTCCAGGCCTACAACTATGGTGACTTTTTGGATATCTCTCCACTTGGATGTCCCATAAACATCTCAAACTCAACATGTCAAAGAGAATCCATTATCTTCCCCTTAAACCCACCTTTATGGACAGCTAGGTGGCGCTGCAGGGGATAGAAAGCCAGTTCTGGAGTCAGGAAGACATCTTCCTGAGTTCAAATGTAATCTCAGTTACTTAACTGGCTGTGATACCCTGAACAAGTCATTTTACCTTGTTTGCCTCAGTTTCCTCATCTGTAAAATGAGCTGGATTAAAAAATAGCAAACTACTTTATTCTCTTAGCCAAGAAAATGGGCTCACAAAGAGTGAGACATAACTCAAGAACTACTGAACAATAAAATCGCATCTTTCTTGCTTTCTCATGCCTGGATTTCCACCAAAGACACGACTATGCTTGTCAGTCACACAGGTTGGCAACCTCAAAGTCATCCTCAATTTTCTTCTTTCTCTCAGCCTTATAATCAGTAGTTGCCAAGTATCATGGATTCCCTGATCAACAGCCTCTATTGGTATGATAGGATTATAGGTTTAGAGCTAAAGAGGACCTTAGAGGCCATCTAGTCAGCCCGCTCTTATTTGACATCGGGGGAAACTGAGAGTAGAAAGATTAAGTGAATTATCTGACACAGAAGTAGAAGAGATGGGATTTGAGCCTCTGCTTCCAAAAACCTAATTTTTCCCCACTGTATCTCACTACCTTGTTTAGGTCAACCATGAAGCCCCAATTGCTTCCATGATGCTTGACTTTTTTTTGAGGTGGGTATTTCTTTCACCCCCATGACTTGAATAACCAGTAGAATATATGCTTCCTAAGGGCATGGGCAGTTTTATTGTTTTCTTTGCAGTGCCATTGCCTGGCACATAGAGGGCGCTTTTAAATCTTTGTTGAATTGTTATCTAATTTTTGAGTCACTCTGGCTGAAAATTCCCTACCGTGCAGCCAGTCTAAGATGGTGGATGGTGGACCTCTCCAAACTTAGCTAGAGTGGCCTCTATATGTGGTCTGCCTGATTCTCTCTCTTCTAGGAGGAAAGGAATAGAAGGCAGTGTGGTGTTGTAGGAATAAGCAACCGGCTTAGAGTCAATAAGCCCCGAGTTTAAATTCTGGTCCTATCATTTACTGCTTGGGTGGCTTTGACCAAGTCACTTAACTCTGAGTCTGATTTGTCATCCTCACCCATAAGATGAGTGTTTGGACAAAAGGAACTCTGAGGTCTCTTCAAATCTAAGTCTGTGGTAGTGATGCTTGCTACCATTCTCTGGAAAGAAAAAGAAATGAGAGACTAGGGACGTATTCTCACTTTACCAAAAAATTTTCCTAACAAAGCATCAATTTGCCTGGAGATTTTGGAACAACCTTCACCACCATCCCTTATTTTATTATAGCCTTGATTAGATTCAAGGCTTCCTCCAAACAGGTTTTTGACGAAGAAATCTATTTCCTTTTTTTACTCCTTAACTCTGCTGTGAAAAGAGCACATCCAGCAAGTGAGGTAACAAGTTACAGGGAAAAAAATCTTGTGGTGGGCTGAAAGCTCAAAATGTGGCAATAACTGTGGGTGCTGCATTTTAGGAAAGATTTAATAAGCATCCAGGAAACCATATCACAGAGCTAAAAGAACTACAGATGTGGAGCCTGGTTGAACAAAGACTGAGGGAGACCTCCAGCCTCGCCTGGAAAGCTCTCTACCTTCCTTCAAAGTACAATGCAAAGCTCTTCTTATGGTGGCTAAGAATTGAGGGGATACCCCTCGATTGGGTAATGGCTGAACAAGCTGTTGTATATATCAATAATGAAATACTATTGTGCTATAAGACCTGACAAGCAGGATGAATTCGGAAAAACTGGGAAAGATTTACATGAACTGATGCAAAGTGAAGTGACTAGAACTTGGAGAATGTTGTACACAATAACATCAGTTCAATGAAGTTCAATGAAGAAATTGTGAATGACTTAGCTGTTCTCAGCAATATAATAATCCAAGACAATCCCAAAGGACTCATTCATGATAAAGCAAACTATCTGCCTCTAGAGAAAGAACTTATCCTGTCTGAATACAGACTGAAGCATACTGGTTTCCTCTTTCTTTCTTTCTCTTTTTTCTTTTTCTTTGTTCTTTCTCCCTCTCACCTTCCTTCTTTCTTTCCCTTTCTTTTTTTCTTTCTATCTTTCCTTTGTTTCTTCTCCCTCTCACCTTCCTTCTTTCTCTCTTTCTTTTCCTTTTCTTTCTTTCTATCTTTCCCTTGTTTCTTTTCCCTCTCACCTTCTTTCTTTCTTTTCTTTTTCTTTCTATCTTTCCTTTGTTCTCCCTCTCACCTTCCTTCTTTCTTTCTCTCTTTCTTTTCTTTTTCTTTCTTTCTATCTTTCCTTTGTTTCTTCTCTTTTTTCCTTTTCTCTCCTTTCTTTCTCAAGTCTTCTTGTACAAAATGATTAATATGGACATGTTTTACATGATTACACGTATGTAAACTATATCAGATTGCTTACCAGGGGCAAGGGGGGAGGGGGCTTTAGAATTTGGAACTCAAAACCTAAAAAAAAAAGTTTAAAAATTTTTGTTTTAACATGTAATTAGGGAAAAGATAAAATATTATTTTAAAAAGAAACAAAACAAAGTACAGTGCAGGAATCACCTCCTTCAGGGGGCCTTTGCTGGCTGTATTTACTCTGGGGGATATTTTAAATATTCCTGGAGTAGTGGAAAGAGCTTGGACTCTATAGCTTACTAGCTTAGTGCCCTTTAGAGTCTCAGTTTCCTATAAAGAAGAGGACTGGCTTCCTTTGAGCACTCTTCCAACTCTAAATCTATTTATGTCTATTATTTCCCTTATAGAACATGAGGGTTTAGAGCTAAACAAGACCTGAGATCCACACTCATTTGACAGAGGAGGAAAACTCAGGCCAGAGAGGTTAAATGAATTGTCCAATGAGCAAGATTTTACTTTTGTCTTTTGTTTTGGTTTGGATTGATTTTTTTTTTTGGTCTCAGTAGCCCAGATCCTAGAGCATAGTGGGTACTCAATAAACGTTTGTTGTATGGAACGGAATAACCCCGGGGAGGGAGGTGCCAATAATAATAATGCCATTTTATTGATTAGCATTATTAACACCCATTTTATTGATGAGAAAACTGAGGCTCAGGGAGAATAAGTGATTTGGGCCGTGTCTCGGATTGAGATTCACATTCAGCTCTTCCAGATTTCAGGTCTGAGGCTCTATTTCTTCCATTTTAATGCTTCTCAGAGAAATTAGCACGCATTTAATTGAGTCCAACCATTTTCTGCTTTCCCTCTGAGCTCGGTAGTTGAAAATCCCTCCCTTACTAAGCAGTTAGAAAGAACCAAAAAAAAAAAAAAAAATTGGACAGGAGAAGGGGATTCCCCTTCTCGACTTTTCTTTCGCCTGTGGATATGATTCCCTGGCACCTCGGTTTGGTTTCCACCTCCTAGTAGCCAATTCTGCGGCTAGCCGTCCCTTGGGCTTCATCCCCGGGAGCGAGGGGGTGAGACTCCCGTTCCGTCAGTGCAAGCTCTCGGTGGCTGGCAGCCGCAGGGCTTTCTGGGGCTGGGGAGAAGCCCCGAGCTTTTGCACTGGGCTGAGTGGCTGGCCACCCCTCCCCCACGTCGTGTTCAATCAGGTGTCTTTCCCAGCAGCGGGGGCTGGAACCTCCCTGCCCTTGGCCGACGGAGAAGGGGGGGCGGTGCTCCCCCAAAGCCTCGCCGGGAGCCAGGAGCGCCAAGGTCCCAGCAAATTCCCGGTGATAAATTATGCAGCACCTTTGTGTGGCTGCCTCTGGGGCCAGATGGGAGGGGTTTCTCCCCCGGTCTTTTGTTTCCGGCTTTGATCCCAGTTCTGATCCCCAGCTCCGCACAGAGGTGAGGGGGGGGGCGGGGGAAGCAAGTCCCACTGGCCAAGTTGGGGCTTGCCCCGGCGGGGAGGCCTTCCCGGCTCCCACCTGCGACTGCCTCGCCCGCAGCTTCCAAGGTCCCCTTAAGCTTGCGGGGTTTGGGGGGGGAGTTACAAGTGTGCCCCCCCCGCACCCCGTGCACGTGGGTGACGGGGTGGGGTGCGACTTCTCCAGTGCGGGCAGTGATTTTGACAGATGCCTAGGGCGAGGCTGGGGACCTCGAAGGGAAAAAGAAAGCCTCGAGCTCCCCCCCCATGGGGTTCAAAGGTACCCAGGGCCAACCGAGGATGTTTACTTTCCCTAAATCAAAAACACAGAAGGCCGAGAAAATGGAGTCCAAGCCAGGCAGCGCCAGGAAGCCGGGAAACGGGCGGCAGCGGAGAGGCTGCGGCGGGCTGCAGGGCGGGCGGGCGGGCGGGCAGCCCCCGCCGCGGCTCTTGGTTACGGCCAAGGCCAAAGCAAGTCCCCAACCCCGGCCCCCGAGTGAAGGGGAGGAAACAAAGGGATGACAGGCTGAGATGCACCGAGAGGGCCGCTTGGAGGTCATATGATCGCATCCAGAGCGGGAAGGGACCCTCAGGAGTCTGGCCCAAGCCTAAAAGTTTGCCCCCGGGGGTTACGGGCCTGGCCCAGGCACCCACAGCGGAGAGTGGCAGAGGGGAGATCAGCTTCGTGATCCCTGGCTGGAAAAGGCTGCCACGGGTCCGAGAGCCAGGCAGCTCAGAACTCAGGGGTCTGAGAGCCAGGCAGCCTAGAGCTTAGGGGTCCAAGAACCAGGCAGCCCAGAGCTTAGAGTCTGAGAACCAGGCAGCTCAGAACTCAGGGGTCTGAGAGCCAGGCAGCCCAGAGCTTAGGGGTCCAAGAGCCAGGAAGCCCAGAGCTCAGGGGCCTTGTTGAGTGGCTGGGCAGGTGGAGAAAAGAGCAGCTCCCAGACTACTTGGGGATCCTGGCAGCAGAGACCCTTTCAAACTCAAGATCTGTTCTCCCAGGAGAATTAAATAATAGCTCACTCACACTTGCATCCTACAACTAACATGTCACTTGGTCCTTCCAACAACACTAAAGTGGGCTGCTGTTATCCTCTATTTTACAAATGAAGAAACTGAGTCTCAGGGTATTGTGTCTGCACGCATTATCTCATTTGAGGCTCATAATGACCCTGAGGTGGGCATTGCTATTACCATATCCCCCATTTTACAGATAAAAAACTTTCAGGGAAATGAAGTGGTTTACCAGGATCCTCCAGTTTATGGGATTTAAAGTCAAGATTTGATCCCCTATTCAAGGCAGTTTCTCTAAGCAGTTAAACAACAAGTATCTGAGAAACTCCTTCAGCCAGGCTTGATACCATGAGGTACTGAGTCTCAGTTTCTTCAATTACAAAAGGGGGGATGCCATAGTGGTACTATTGAGAGTTAAATGGACTCCTTTTAATTCTCTTTGTCTTGAGTTTTGCCTCCTTAACCAAGGTGAAGACTCCAAAGGAAGATTTTTTCCTCTAAAGGAAGATTACCCCACAGGATCACTGTGAGGCTCCAGTGAGACCAAGTATGTAAACACAACCACTCTGAACCTCAGTTTTTTTTCATCTGTCCAAGCCCAGAATGACCCAACCTCCACTGGAAGAGCTTCAATTCCAGTGGAATAAGTCAACAAGCATTTATTCCCAGTTTACAGCATTTCAGGTGCTGGGCTAAGTAAGCCCTGAGCACACATGTATTAAGAAAGGTAAAGACAGGACCTGGGGTCAGGGAACTCCCAATCTAGTGGGGGAATCAACATGGGAACACCATAGAGATGGCCAATTAAAGACCTTGTTAAAGGGAAGGCACTAGCCATGGGGGAGACTGGAAAAGGACTCTCACAGGAGGTGGTAGCTGGTCTGGCCCTGGCAGGAAGCCAAGGAAATCAACAAATACATACCTGTGGAGATAGTTGCTCCCCTAAACTTCCGTTAAGCTTCAGGGAGCCTAAAGTCTAAGAGCTCGTGGTCCACAGGAAGGAGCTAATGCGATGGAGGCTAGGTTTGGAGTGAGGGGACCTCAGGTGGACTCCTGGCTCTGCCACTCAATGACCCATACACAGCCAATCGCTTCACTTGCTACAGCCTGTTTCCTCATCTGTGAAATGAAGGAGGCTAAACTAAAGGCTTTCTGAAGTCTTTAGAATGAATGAATCAATGAATCAGTGAATCAATGGAGGAAGTGAAGTGAATGAATGAATGAATGGAAAAGCAGTTATTAAATGCTTGCCAAGTGCCAAGTACTGTGCTAAGCCCCGGAGATACAAATACAAAAGCACCCAGTTCCTGCCTTCCAGGAGCTTGGTTCTGCAGCTAATGATCTATATTCAGAGTTTGTTTTCCTAAAGGAAGGAAGTGTACAAAGGGTCCTGGCTTGGTACTAGGAAAACCTGAGTTCAAATTCTTTTTGGATGCTTGCTGGCTGGCAAGTCCCTAATCTCTCTCAGCCTCAGTTTGTCTACCTGTTAATAAGAACACTTCCTTCACCACAGGCCTGTTGGGAAGTTCAAAGAAGATAATGTATGGAAAGTGCTTTGCAAATTAATAAATCGTTCTATGTATCACCTGTTATTTTGTTTTAAGAAGGTCTGAGAGCAGCAACTTCTTTTATTTTTAAAGGGAGAAAAGCGACAGGAGAGAAAGGCTCCCAGGCTGTGCCAGGAGGCAGAATCTGACCCTGTCTGAGCAGAAATTGGAATGGGATACCACAGGCCTTCAAGAAGGCTATTTATAGGGCCCACTGTGCCCGCCTCGGCCAGCCGGCAGGGCGCCTCTCCTGGAACACCTCATCCCCTTCTGGGGAGCGGAGGAGCAGGTCTTCTGCTACTGTGAAACTGGATGGATCAGACCCATTTGAGCCGAGGGGACACACACTTAGCCCTGTCCTGTCAAGGACTGCAGGAAAATGGCACCTGGCACTTAGGGTCAGAAATTTAGAGCTGGAAGGACCCTTAGAGGTCATCTAGATGATCTTTGTATAGATGAGGAGGAAGGAACACTTACATGTAGTAAGTGATGGAGGCAGGAGAGTTCCCCAGCCTCCAAATCTATTTCTTAGCTAGCTGAATCAATCAAAAGGGTCCATAATACTCTCATGAGACTGGGAAATACACAGACAATTACAGTAAGGACACATCGTTTTTAGATTGTTTTAGTCTTGTCCGACTTGACCCCAAGAAGACCGGGTCTTCTTGGCAAAGATACTGGAGTGGTTTGCCATTTCCTTCTCCAGAAGAACACCCACAGGATCATGGGATCACCAATTCAGGGCTGGCGATGATGGTAAATGCCGCTGAACAGAATGAGGAAACCAAGGCTGACAAGACACGGACTTGCTCAACCCACACCGTTTAATAAGCATCTGAGGCTGGATTTGATCTCAGGTCACCAGGCTGCCCCAATGCAAGACAATCAGACAAGTAGAAGCCAAAGGCCCTGATTCCACAGCAGAAGCTTCACTGACTCAAACCTGTTCCTGAAATTCAAATCATGAAGATATAATTCCCCGACTTCATTCAGAGAGGAAGACTCTCTCCCCAGCAAGGCCCTCTGTGCTCTTCCCTCCCAGTCACTTTCCATTTGCCTTGTGAAACCTTAGCTCTCTAGGGCCTATGTGAGGCTTTTCAGACCCCCCCCTCCCAGTTATTAGCACTGTCCCCTTCTTGAATTGCTTTGTCCCCCATGCTAGGAATGCTTCCCTCCTCCTCCTCCTTCTCCTCCTCTTCCTCACCTCTGCTTCTAAGCTCCCCAGCTGCCTTGGAAGCTTAGCTCAAGTGCTCCCTCCTAAGGAGGTCTTCCCTGACCACCCTTCCCCCTTAAGGTTTTTCCTTTCCTGTTCCTGCTAGCCCACCAAGATTCTTGTTTTTACTTCATAGCTTTTTGTGGATTAACTTATCTCTGTCCATCTTCTTCCTCACCCCCACCCCAGTAGAATAGGAACCCCTTGAAAGCAGAGACTATTTTGTTCTTTTACTTTTCAGCACTTGGTACAGAGTAGACCAAGATGCCATATATAGAGGGGGCAAATCAACAAGAAATTAACATATTGACTCCAATGTAAATCTATAGATCTGGAGACCCCCAAATTCTGAAAGCTGGGGGCAGCAGAGACTTGTTCATTATGCCCCATGGTCTCAAACTACACTGGTAACTAGACTACACTAGACTAGTAACTATACTACACTAGACTAGTAACTAGACTAGACTAGTAATTATACTACACTAGACTAGTAACTAGACTAGACTAGTAATTATACTACACTAGACTAGTAATTATACTGCACTAGACTAGTAACTATATTACACTAGACTAGTAACTATAGTATACTAATAACTATACTACACTACACTAGTAACTACCCTACACTACAATAATAACTATACTACATTACACTAGTAACTACACTACACTAGTCACTACACTACATTAGTAACTACACTACACTAGTAACTACACTACACTA
>JAJPUD010025823.1:0-17155 GCA_023553655.1 Myrmecobius fasciatus
AAAAAAAAAACCCTACATACTCTACACTTCAGAAATATTGAGGGTAGAGCTGCTTAGAGAAGACTTACAGAAGTCTGATGAGTCAGAGAGCTATCTGAGTTTAAGTGTGGCTTTCCTTTCTAGCTATGTGATCCTGGGCAAATCATTTAACCTTTATTTCACTCAATTTCCTCAACTGTAAAATGAGGAAAATGATAGCACCTCCTTCAGAGAACTGTTAGGATCAACAGTGCCTGACATATATAGTACAGTTTTAGTAAACTCAGAAATATAAGTACTACAAACTTTGAAAGATTATTGTTAATTTTTAAATTATTCTTATGTTTCTTACCTTTATATTGGGCTATGTACATCACTCAAATCAGTTTTCAAATCTTGTAAAAACTTTGATCAGTCCATGCTCACTGAGTGAAAGAATTTCCTTCACAATGTAAAGAACAAGGTCTTGATGTATACCTGACAGTTTTGATCTGACCTCATAAGAAAAAGTCTAACAAAGATCAAATGACCAAAGGAGCCATCCCTCTTCTACCAATACACTTGTCTGAGAAAGTATCATCAAGAAACTATAGCAACATATTCCATAAATACTGGGCCCCTCAGTCTTATTGAAATTAAAATCTGAAAATGATTGTTCAGAATTCATGGGCAGCTAGATAGTACAACGGATAGAATAATGCTTGAAATCACAAAGACATCTTCATGAGTTCTGATCTGGTACTCTGATATACATTAGTTGTATGACCCTGGGAAAGTCATTTAACTCAATTTGCCTCAGTTTCCTCATCTGTAAAATGAGCTGGAGAAAGAAATGGCAAACCACTCCAGTAACTTTGCCAAGAAAATCCAATTCAAATAGGATTATGGAGAGTTAGACATCATCAAAAATGACCAAACATTTACAACAATTCAAAATTCACAAAACTAAATGAATGAAAAAGAAATGTAAGTAATTGAATCCAAATGATGAATTCTAAGTTGTAGTGTTAAATCTTAAAAAGTTATTAAAGAGGGGCAGCTAGGTGGCTCAGTGGATAGATCACTATCTTGAAGTCTTAATCTTTGTCTCACTCTGTTTCCTCAACTGTAAAATGAAGAAAATGATAGCAGCTACTTCAGGGAATTGTTAGGATCAACAGTTCTTGTCGAACTGTCTTGAAGTCAAGAGGACCTGAGTTCAAATGTGGTCTCAGACACAACATTTCCTAGCTGTGTGACTCTGGGCAAGTCATTTAATCCCAATTGCCTCAGTAAAAAAAGAAGAGGAAGAAGAAGTGGGTCATAGTAAGACAACAATCATTCTGAAAAAACATGGAAAGAGGATTTGATTTCTCCTGTTTGGCCCCAAAAGAAAGAATTAGGAACGTAGGCACAAGTTGCAAAGAATCAGATTTAGTCTTGACATCAAGAAAATCCTGATGATTCAAGCTGTTTAAAAGTAGAATGTGTTATTTCATCATTGGAGCTTCAAACAGAGGCTGAGTGGCCATTTCTCAGGTATGCAATAATAGAAATTCTTCTCATATAGGTTGAACTAGATGGTCACTGAGGTCTCTTGCAACTCAAAAATTCAGTGATTCTGTGAGTGCTTGAATATTTCCTTTCAAAATCTAGTAATTGCTTTTATGAATTTCAAAAACAGTGGAATTTGATTGATGATTTTAAGTTGATACTTAAAATAGTAACCTGATAATAAGAGTAACCTCTGTGACACTGAGGGATGAGAAAGTGACTGAACAGCTCTTGTTTCCAAGTGGCATTTATTTGGGTGGATATTGATTAGCTACATGTATGCATTTCTATAAACTAACAAATTAAGCAAGTAAAGGAGAAAAACAAAGCTCATAATTTTTATTCAAATTGAGGAACATAATTATAGAGTGTGTTAAAAACTAAGTATGTTAGCTGTAGAATCTGGAAACTTGGATTCTACTCCCAAATGTATGTAAAGTTTGGAGGTAAGGGAACAAGTATTTATTAAGCACCTACTGTGTGCCAGACACTATGCTAAGCACTTTGCAGATGTGTAAACAACAACCCTAGGAGATAACTGCTATTATTACTCTCATTTTACAAATGAGAGAACTAATCCAAACAGAGGTCAAAGGACTTGGGCAGACTTATACAGTATGTAAGTGTTTGAAGCTGTGTTTGAACTCAAGTCTTCTAGACTTCAGACTCAGCATTTTAATAACTGAGCTACCTAAACTGCACCATGGCTTTGAAAAAATTGCTTAACACCTCTCTATATCTGTTTCCTCACCTATTAAAAAAAAAGGTAGCTGAACTAGATGATTTCTGAGTCCAATTTCAAATTCTGTGATAACAACACATTTATTCATTTCCTCCATATTTTAAATATAACTTGAAGAACAATGTAGTGATTTTAAAGTGTCAGCTTGCTGTAGGGAAATTTATGGGGAAAAAATGAAGCATAAACTTAAAAGTTTCTTAGGTAATCCAAATCATCCTTAGAAAATCCCTTAAAATTCAAAGAATGTAAACACAGTGCACAATCGATGTTTATTCTTCCTAGCATACTCTAGATAAAATTTATGATAGAGTAGAGTTGTGTTTATGTGCTGTATGTCTAGGCTAAAGTACTTTTGGACACCTTGTAAAATCAAGGTCTGCAGAGTATTTATGCCTTTTGTAAGACTTAAAGTATATTATTGCTCCTTTAAACTATCCTCCAGGTTTATAGTTATTAGATCTTTTCTTTTATGACATATTGTTGGCTATACCTATTATTTCTTTGATGCCAAATTCTTGGCCAGGAATGCCACCTCTAATTATAACATTGTTCTTGTGCAAAAATAAAAGTCACTTTATAGCCATCTGCTTTATCAGACAGTGCCCAGGAATCCTTTGTGGCTTTAAAAGATTGAGAGGAGTGGGAGAGACAGACTGTCTTTACTTAAATTCAGCAATATTTTAGGTTAATCAGGATTTTGTAGGTTAGCTTAGAAACCCTGATTACATTGATTCTTGGGAAAATTGCATTCCACATTCCAAACAACCTACCTATGAATCACCTCTGGAAACCTGACCTGCTTGCAAATTGGACACAGAGGTTTCTATTTAGGTGCCCATTATGACTTTCACCATTGCTAATATAACCTGCAATCCTCTTCCTTTTCACTGACACCTGGTGGGGAGGAAAAAAATTGATTTGCCCTAGAGCACCAAGCATCTTATAATTGCAAATGATACCACAAGATCTTTTATAGAAATAAGTAGGTTTTTAAAAAATGATATTCAACTTCATCTCCGATTTCCAAAAGAGGATTTGAAAGTGAGCGTAATGATGAAAGTATCCATAATTCAATCAGTGTCTGGCAAAGCTTCAATGGGACAGATTGGCTGCTTCTTGGAGGTGTGGTACAGTGGGATATCTGCTGAATCAAAAAGCAATCATTTCAAGCAGTGTTCTTAATGCTTTCTTATTTAATGTAACTGAAATGAGAATTTTACCTGCCTAGACTGGACTCCAATCCCATAAAGTATTAATAATCTTGACTTGGATTGCATGTAAATTTTACCTAGTAGATAGACATCAAGTAAGATTGCTTTCTAAAAGGCTCAAAAGGGAGCAGTTTGGTATTAACAAAGAGATTGACGAGATGACCAAATAAGTTCCATTCAAACTTATTGCTTTTTCTGATTTGGTATGATAATGCTTTGAGTCCTTTGCACATTTATCTCTATAGGAGCAACAATCTAACACAGGAATCACACATGCTGGACACACATGGCAGAATGAGGTATGCCTATCTAAATCTCAGGCTTCTGAGGTCCACTGCAATCTAATCCTGTCTTACATAATCAAACATATCCACAGCTACCCCTAAATGTACCTTCTACTCCAGTCCAGCCAGTGTCTGCATTGTCCCCTTCTCATGACAAGTTCATTCCAATTCAATCAATACCTTGGCACATGCTATTTGTCTTCATGATTTCAGGTGCTGCCTATACTATAAGGGTGAGTTCCTACCAAATTCTGCCCTGGAAAACTTGATTTCCATATAGTCTTCCATCAGCTTTTCATCATCCACTGATATTCTGATTTTCTAAATATTTACAGCACTTACTAAATGTATCTCACATTTTGGTACACAATTACTCTTAAATGCAGGTCCCTTTGTCTCTTTATTTGGCCCTACTCCTTTCAGTATAATTTAGATACAACATGGATGCCCAGTGAATACTCACTGAGAGAACTTTGGATACCAAGTTGCAAAATACAAGATGTATTCTGTAGTTCTTGATCATGTTGAAGCTGCATTGCTCTCTGCCTTTCTACCTCATTTCCTTCTTCTTTGCTATTCCCATTAATTGGGATACAGGAGAAAGGAAAGAGAGTAAGATCCTAAGTTGAAGTCAATGCATAATCATAGACACTAATTTATCTTAGTTTAAACTTCTTTCCAGAGTTGAGAGAGGTAATGGGACAGTAACATTGTTGCCAGAATCAGCTTTCTTTCCACTGTAACCAAGAATTAAATTTGAGGTTCAATTGTATCAGGAAGATGAATGTTCCTGGCTCCAGATCTGGCACTCTATCCACTGTGTATCGTGGCTACCTTCAGAGTAAAACATCTAGCCTATAGGCTAGTTAAAAATATCACACTATATATAATTTTTATAAAGGCTAGCATGAATTTTCCTATATAGACATTCAGTTTTAGATCTGTAATCTAGGTGTAGATATAGTTACAGATATAGAATAGAGGTGAACCCTCTTTGTGACATAGCTAATTGTGGAAGCAGATGCCAATGAACTTTTCATTCATTGTGTCATCATCAGGATTCAGTCAACCACGGGACTCACTAGGGATAACCAAGATCCAGAGGCTAGAAAAAAAAATCACAGGGAAAATTTGCATAGGTAATCAGTCAGAATAACAGTACTCTTGCATTAAGCAATAGATGAATATCTGCAGGTGCAATCGCTGACAAAGTTTCAGGAATAGAAAGGGCACTGGACAGAGTCCATTAGCCCATGGGCAAGATTGAGAAAATGGCAGGATCTAGTTTTAAGGACTTGGGGATTCAAATTCAAGGACAGGACTCAGAGTTCTGGAAGGATTTTGATGATAAAGTTAAAGCATAGTAATGCAAGATAAAATTGTCCCATAGGGACCACTTTGCATCAGGTGATCTATCAATCTTGCTCTTATGTATTCAATATTATGTTGGATAATATTGAAGTTAAGATTCAAAGCAGGACAAGCAGCAAGGCTGACTTGATGCCAAGAAGAAGCATAAAATAGTAGAAAGAACTTGGAATCAGCGACTCTGGTTTTGAACCCTAACATGTATATAGCTATGATAAAGGAATTGACCAAAATGATCCTTATGGTAACTAGACATGAAGCAACTCAAGGGTACAGCAGAGAACATGCTACAACTGCAGTGAGGAAGACCTGAATTTAAGTCCTGTCTCAAACACTAACAGTATCAACCTAGTCAAGTCACTTAACTCTGCCTGTCTCACTTTCTTCAGCTGTAAGATAGGGACCATGATGGCATCTATATCCCAGGGTTGTTAAAAGAATAAAATGAGATATTTATAAATCTTTTAGCATAGTGGCTGGAATAGATGCTTAATAAATGCTTGTTCCTTTCTTTTTTTTCTTTCCTTCTTTTTTCTCTAAGGAAATCTGGGACGTGTGAAGTGGCACCTCAAAGTTGTGTTAATTTGTATTTCTCTAATCAATAGTGATTTAGTGCATTTTTTCTTATGACTAGAAATAGCAGAATCTTATGAGCAGCTATATATTCAGTCTATTTTGCCTTGACTGTTATGGTTACTAAAAGCCAATTGAGAAGACCTCTCTCTATATGTATGTATGTGTGTATACACACATGTGTATGTATACACACATATACTTGTGTGTATACATATACATACACATATATGCACATGTGTGTATGTAGATATGTGTGTGTACACACACACACATAAACATATGCTGGAGCTGAAAATTCCATGGCATGTCAGACCTATCAATGAAAACATAAAAGACATAATGGTTGGTTGAGTGTTTATCTTCCCCAAGAGAGAGACTAGGAAGAGGCTTCCTTGCTTTTAATCTTCCCCTTTAATTCTGTTTCTCTCTCATTGTTTTTCTGCTGCATTCTTTACTTCCTTACTAATTGCCCCCCATGGTTGTTTTGGCATTTAATTAATGTTACATTTTATTGCATTTGCACCCTGGGGGGCATTCAAGTGGAGGGTTGCATTTTAAAAGTACCTAATAATCACTTCCTCTTAATCATCTTCTGGGTATTGCATAGACTTTCAAAGTTACTTCTGTCTAAAGTCTTTGTTCTTTTGGACTCTAAAGATAATCCACATGAAATGAAGGTAAAAAAGCACCGTGGACCAAAGATGCTATTTAGGCTTCTGTTAAAATGCCTAGGATGACCAGCAAAGTAGAGATGGAACAGCATCATGACTCTTTCAGATAAGGCTTCATGGCTTACAAAGCATTTCTTCTCAATAGCTTTCTATATGGCACATATGCAGTTATTGTCTTGAGTGAGTAATTACCAAATCTGTGATATTATTGATAGGAAGAGCTCCCAGGACAGAAACTGCTCCACTGATGCGAATCCTTGAGTTATCTGTAATTTTGAGACTTCAGGAATGACTAGGATCCCTGAGTGTTTAAAGAATTTGCTGATAGTGACATGGCTAGTATGTGTCAAAAGCAGGGGTTTAATACACAGCTTCCTGATTTACTAAAAATCTCTGTCTCTCTTCCAGTTATTATTAATATAATTGTTCATGTTAATAATTATTCCCATTTTACAGATGAAGAAACCAAGACTCAGAGAGGTTTAATGACTGATCACATAGTCCCATAATTGATGGAGTCAGGAGATGATCCCAGATCTTAACTATTAATTCAGACCTCTTCTCCCCACGCTACCTTAAGTCCTCTTTATTGGTGCTGCTCTAGAGAATTGTTAAAGATTTTTATGGAGGCATTTCTGGTGCATCCAAGAGGGCAACAGATCATGATTTGAGCTTTTCACCCCATGGTTGAGCTCTTTTATGCCCCCCATTCCCTCCTCATCCCACAAAAAGTCCCCACTTTGTAAAATATTCTTAACCAAATAAATTTAGGATGATGGTGACCTGCCAAAGCAAAGCCATTGTCTACCTTCTGATCATGCTCTCCTGGTACAATTAACAGCAGAAAAAGCAGAATATACTCCATTGTGATGTAAACACCCTCTTTCAAGATGATGAATTATTAAGGTAGCAGGTAGAAGGAGCTCTAGAAACCATTAATAGATTTTGAAATACAGAATACAAAAGCCTGCAGTCTGCAACCAGACATAAAAAGCCTTTTCCTCCTGGAAGCACTAAACAATAAGGATCAGTGTTACTGGAGTGTAAAGGTGGGGTCGGCAGCAAGCCCCTGAATCTTGTAGAAGCCTTATCTTAATTAAATCAGCCTGGACTGACCTCATAGTCAAAGCCAGAGGCAGCTGTGAAGGAGCAATTTGAGGGAGCTACCCTCTAGCCAAGTAGATCCCTGTGTGCCTGAAATCCCATTTGTAATATGTGACTATTCTCTTTTCCTTACATTTTTTTTTTACAAATACGTAGTATAAGTAAGTTACTGATGATAGCCAGCATTTATATGAGACTTCAAGGCATGCAAAATAACTTACAAGCATTACCTCATTTGAGCCTCACAGCAACCCTAAGGGGAGAGTGCTGTTATTATTTTCATTGTACCATGCAAGAAAGTGGAGGCTGGGGAGTTAAATAACTTGTCCAAAGTCAGACAGCTTAGTATGTACAAAGTCAGATTCTGGTCTTCTTGACTCCCAGGCCATCATTCTCTGTTCTACATCAAACTCTTGATGAGTATCTGTGTATTGAAATGAATTTTTAAAACATTTTTTAAATTAGGGGCAATTCTTTAACTTTTCCATTTGTTTATAGACTAAAATACCCTGTCTCAAGACATGGGAAATATGGATTTGAAAACTGTTTCTGTATGACCTCGGCCATAGCACTTGTGTTTATGGGCCTTAGTTTATTCATCTGTAAACTGATGCTTTGACTAGAAAATCTTAAAGTCCCTTCTAAATTTAAAATTATATAAGATCTGGTAATTCTCAAAAATATTGTCTTTTGTATTACAATCACTTTAGTTAACAATTCATCTTCTACTTCAATACCTTTATCCTGGATAAAGACTAGTGCTATTAATGCTCCCCGTCTTTATCTCCTTCCTGAGGAAGTGCCACCTCCCTATTAGTGTCCCATACCCACCATCCATCCATAGGTTACTTTCTAGATATTTTGCACTTACTTACTCAGCCACTACTTTAATTCAGCAAAAAATGCTTTTTTACTAAATAATTGCAACAGCATCTCATGGTCTCACTGGCTCAAGCTTCTCCCTGCTTTTTCAAACCTAATTGTCCAAACAGCTCTCCAAGTGGCTTCCTTAAGCACAGATCAGACAGTGTCACTTTCTTACTTAATAAATTTCAATGATTTCCTGAAACCACTAGAATAAAATATAAATTATCTTTAATCTTGAAAGTCCTTCACAGTTTTCCCAATCTAACATTACCACCTCCTTGTTCTATTTTCCTGCTCATATTCTGTAGCCTTGCCAAATTAATCCTTGCACTATTCCTCACACATGAAACTCAGATTTCCCATTTCCTTGCCTTTGAACTGTCTAGTCTCTACACTTAAAACATACTGCCAATCTGCCTTGACCTGATAGAATCCTTCTTTTCCTTCAAAACTTAGTTCAGAATTACCTTTACACCAAATTGTTCTTGATAACCCATTCTTGCCAACTTCTTGTGTTCTACTTTACAAACTACCTTAGCTTTCACAACTTGGAATTTTTTGTATCTTTTCTCTTTATATTTAAAGGTGTGTAGTGTAGGTCAAACACTTTGCAAACTTTAAAGCACTAGGTGAATGCTGGCTGTTACTATATTTATATCTGTACTCATTTCCCCATTAAAATAAAAACTACTTGAATGCAGAGATGGTTTTATTTTGCTTTTGTATCCCTGTACAGCACCCAGCACCCATAAGGTACTTAAGAAGTACTTAGGAATGAATTGTTAAGGAGGTAATAAAATAACCCAAATGAAAGCTTGTATTCATATAATACTTATTTCTAAAGATCCCAGAGCTTTTGAAGAGGCATGTATTTCTTATTTTTAAAACTAATTTCATCTTCCTAACATCCTATTTTGAAATCTAATTTGCAAAATTAATAGATAGAAGAACAAAGATTAAAGTAACTTACTTTTTCAAGGTCATATAGCAAGTCTGTTTGGTTATTCAAATAGAACTAGCATCTGTTTTGTCTCTGTTTTATATACATTAAGAGAGCATACATATACACATGAATATTTTATTCATACTGAGAAGACAAAAGGAAGAAAGAGCTGAGTTTTCTAATCTTTGATCATCATAAACCCACTTTTTGTACCAAATGACTTATGGTCTAGGAAGAACGAACGAAACCTTGCCTATAAGAGGCTGACATAATCAGTGTTTCTGGCTTTGATTCTGCTGAGACAGATTTATGAATTCTACATGCCACCTTGTGGTCAACATCTTTCATTTTAGAAGCTCTTTGTTTTTCTGTACAGAATTGGCAGTGGTTCCATCTGGATTATCTTTCTAATTGCACAATGGGAAAAGAATCATTTCCAAACCTGATTGGATCTGATCAGGTGATGGATGACATAAAACCAAACTAAATGTATGCTCCCAATTCAAGGTCTGTACTTCATTCAGTGAACACCATACAGTCGAGACAGAGCAACTGAAGCTTCTAATTCAGCCCTTTCATTTTATGGATAAAGATATTGGGACCCAGAATAGTAACATGAGCTGTCCAAGGTTCCAGAGCTAGTGAGTGGCAAAACATGATTTAGAGTCAAGGTGGGAATCTCGGTGCTCTTAGCTAATAAAAAAGACATATAGACTGTTTAATGAACAGAACTCTGGGCTTAGGGTAGGACTTCAAATCCAGCCTCAGACATTGATGAGCTGTGTGACTCTGAACAAATCAGTAAACCTCTATTAGCCCAGTTCTTCTACTTTAAGAATGATGATTACAGTGATATGTGTCTCACAGAGTTGTGATTATCAAACAAGATAATATTTATTAATCACTTAGCACAGTGCCTAGGATATACTAGGGGTGGGAGTGAGAAGACACAGGTACTTAACAAATGTTTTTCCTTCCTTCCTCACTTGTTTCTCATAATAAAAATCAATGAATATTTAAAAGCCCCCCCAAATATTTTAAATTTTTTAATGAACTCAAGACTCAGAGAAGGATATACTGAGAATGATTAAAAAAAACAGAAATGGTGAGAATTTCTAAGAAAGAATTTCTCTAAATGGCCAAAAAAGTTATAGAATGTTACAACAAGGTATATCAAAGAACCCTAGACAGCTCAATCCAGATCACATTTCTCCCTCCCCAACTCCTTTACCCCCCATCTTGAAAGATATGGATTTTTTTCCACTTTAACTTTAATGGCTGTAATGGGGTAGGAGTGAGAAGACACAGGTACAGAATAATGCATGCATGGTTTGATGCAGTTATAATGTCAGCCATTTTTGTCTGTTTCTTATTTCAAGAGAGAGTTAGAGTGGAAAAGGAGATTGAAAAGGGTATATCAGGAAATATAGGTACCAATAAAACCTATAAAAATACAGTCAAAGAGCTCAATTCCTCAACCAGTTATTTGACCTTCAGGTATTTTTTTTCTAAAATCATTACCTGATTTTATGAGAGTAAATAAAGTAAATTTTCTGCTGATAATATACACAGTGGCTGTATTCTAATATGGCTGTGTGTTGATGATTGATGGTTAGAGAAAGAATAAGCATATCTATGGGGGAGTATATGGGTGTGGGTGTGGGCTTTATGATATCCTAAGCTAATGTACTTGGTAAAGATATGATTTCTTTATTATCCATTTTTCTAAAAAATAATTATACTACTTTGGGTATTATAGCATCTGGGAACAGAACCTTGGAAATCAGTTGTCATCATCATTAGAATTTACATAGTACTTTAAGGTCTGCAAAACTCTTTACCAATATTATCTCATTTTACCTTTCCATCAATTTTGAAGTACATACTATTATTATCTCTACTCTTACCAATGAAGAAAACTGAGGCAGAGTTGCCCAGAGTCATGAACAATCATAAGTGTCCAAGGCCAGATTTGAACTTTGGTCTTCTTAACTCCAGACTCATCACTATATTCATTGTGCCATTCAGCTACCTTTGGGCTCATCTTGCCCACCCCCATTATTTAGTATTTTCACCAAGGTTATGTATCTAGATAATAGAAGAGCTAGAATCAACCCATGAGCCTCAAAAATATTTATTAATTGACTACCTTCTATGTGCAAGGTAGACAAAACAGCTCCTGCCTCAAGAACTGACTGGCTGAATCCCAGTTCAGCATTCTCGCCATTATAGTCTAACTGCTAGTCTTCCTGGTTTTGCCATTACAGCCACTGGCCTATTGTTAAACCCTAGTAAACAAAAGTGACTCCATGCTTGACCCCTTGTTTGATCTGACTATGCATTGGGAAGTCCCTATATACCAGTACTAGTTTATTCAACTTCATTTCTGCAATGAATGCTAGGATCTCTAGATCATCCTCATTTTAGCAAGCTTCCTCTAATTCAGGTAATATGAGCAAACTTTCCTAATTATGTTGTCTTTGTGGGCAGTAAATAGGGTTGCAGTCTGAGTTACCTGCTGATTGACTGCCCCTAAGATTTCCCTCCCATGAATCCCTGGGAATATCCAGCACCAAAGTCAGGTTCTAGGAGGAAACTATTGGACTGGATCTAGATTCTAGAACCAGCATAGCCCTCTCCTCACTGTGTGAACTTGCACAAATTACTAAATGTTTCTGAACCTCAGTTTCTTCATTTCTTAGATGAACAGTTGGACTAACTCATCTCTCAATTCCTTTCCAAGCCTCAGGCTCTACGATTTTAATGCTAGTATTGTAACCATACTATATAGTGATTTCAGTTACTTGATGCAGTTTTGTATTTATAATAAAATAGTTCTATTTGTGTGGGCAATGTATTATATATTTAACAAATATTTGTCAAATTGAATAGGTAATATTTTAGAAAGCAGTCTTTTCTTCTCAGTGTTTTCTTATTTTGTGAAGTGTTTTGTTTGGGGCTGTCAGGTATTCTGGGGTGTATAAATGAAAAGACAACTCTTTTGGTTATAGGGAATATCCTATTAAGAGGAGGAGTTAATAGATAAAGATCTGCATGAGTAGCATAGTGGCCTGAAAACTTTTTTTCAATCATATAGCACTATCAGTATAAAAATGTCATACATTCATCCCTAATATATTTATTTATAAATTATATGTTGCTATATTTATAGTTGTATACATATACAACTGAAATTGAAATCAAATTTTTTTGCTGAGGCAATTGGGGTTAAGTGACTTGCCCAGAGTCACACAGTTATGAAGTGTTAAATGTCTGAGACCAGATTTGAACTCAGGTTTTCCTGACTTCAGGGCTGGTGCTCTATCCACTGTGCTACCTAGCTGTTCCTAAAATCAAAATTTGAAAAGGATTAAGTAAATGAAATATTATCTGTCTTAGAGTCAATAGGGAGCTATTGAGGTTTATTTAGTAAGGGAGTGACATGTTTAGATCTGAATGTTAGCAAAATCAGAAGCAACTCAGTAGCATAGTAGCATGCTTAGAATCAGGAAGACTTGAATTTATATCTACTCTTACTTTAATATCATCCTGAACAAGACGTCTAAATTATGTTTGCCTCAGTTTCCTTATATGTAAAATGAGAATGGTAATAACACACCACCTCACAGGGTGTTCATGAGAATCAAATGAGGTAATATTTGTAAAGCACTATGTGCCTGACACATAATAAGTACTATATAAATATTAGCCATTATTATTGCTGTTATTTCTAAATCTCTCTGGCAGCCTTGTGGAGCATATATTGGAGTGGGGAAAGACTTGAAGAAGGGAAAACTATTAGGAAGCTTTTAGAATATCCTAGGTGAAGATTTTCAGGAACTGAAGTTGGACGATGGTTGTGTGTGGAGAGAGAGAGAGAGAGAGAGAGAGAGAGAGAGAGAGAGAGAGAGAGAAGGAGGAAGGGAGGGAGGGAGAGAGAGAGGGAGAGAGAGAGAGGGAGAGAGAACGAGAACGAGCACACACACACATTGATGGGAAAGATATTTGGGGGATAGAAATGACAAGAAAATGCTTGGATAAGTCAGGCCTGAAGTCAAGGGTAATTCCAAGGTTGAAAACTGGAAATATAGTTAGTATCTTCAACAGAAACAGAGAAGTTTAAAAGAGGAGTCGGGTTTGGGGAGGAAAGGTAATGAGTTCTGTTTTGAACTGTTGAATATATCTCTAGGGCATCCACTTTGAAGTGTCCAATAGACAATTGTGCAGTAATACTAGGCTTAAGGAGACATTAAATCTGGATGTATAAATCCTGGGTATCATCTTCATGGATATACTAATTAAGCTCATGAGAACTGATGAAATCTCCATGTGAATGAATGTTGAGAGAGAAGAGGATCCAGGACAGAGGACACACCCACATGAGATATGCTAAGATTGATGATCTAGCAAAAGAAACTAGGAATGAGTGATCAGATATATTGGAAAACCAAGAAAAAGAGCAGTGGCATAAATAATCCACAGAGAAGGAAGGTGTTAACAGCAGTAAATAGTGCAAAGTTCAAGAAGGAAGATTGAGACAAGATGATACAATTTGGAAATTAAGACTTTTTGTTAACTTTCAACTGGGTGAGAAGTAAAGAATGAAGAAGATGAGAACCTGGAATGTGGGAAGGTATCTTCCAAAGAAATAAGAAAGTTTAGAAGATAGGAATGGGAGGATAATGTAATTCATCCCAATTCATCCTATGCTACTCATTCTTTGCCACATATCAAAAAAAAAAAATAGTGTGTTTTGGGAAAAGGGAAAAATAAATAGTGAGGGGCAGTTTTCAGACCCAGCCCTGGGGGTCAGAAATCAGTCTGCTTTGCAGTTGTGAGTGTCTGGGTCAGGTTAAGTTATATCCACCTTCAGAGGACAACACTTGGACCAGCCATCAAAATTCAGTTGTGTGAGGGGGTGAAACAGAGTATTGAAAAGTTAGTGTAGTTAAAGACAAGCCCGTGATTGAGAAGGAGGTGAGGATGAGGGATATATAACCCTTTCATTTCTCCAATTGGCTTATCACCTACCTCTTAGAGTTATTCCACAATTCTGCAGTACCAACTTTGGAGACCTTAGCTTTAGAAGAAAAAAATCATAAGGAGGTAGTTTTCAATTCACCATAGTAAAGAACTCCTTACTCTCAGAGCCATCGAAGTTAGAGGCATATTATGCTAATTCCCCAAGTCATCCTGTACATGCCAACAGGCTTTTGGTAGCATCAGTCATTCAAAAACCACAACCAAAATCCAACTATGCTAAGGTAAAACCAAAGCATTCCCTGTATTCAAATTTCACATAGATAAAAGAAAAAAGGAAAGTTGTTACCTGTTTAATCTTGGGAAAGTCACAACTTTTATGAGCTTAACTTTTTTATATGTAAAATAAGGACAAAGGGGAAGAGTAAGTTATCTGTAATATAGTTGGGATGTGATGCTGTGGAAATTAATAAGTTCTCTATTAGTTGAAGTGTTTGAGCTGAGGCTGAGGAGCCGTCTCTCAAAATGATGGAGAAAAAAGTTATCAATTGGGTGGGTAGTTGAACTGAGTGGCTTCTAAGTTCCCAGCTATCCCCAGTGGACTGGATACATTCCCATAATGCCAGACCTCAGTGCATTTCTAAGGGCAGGCAGGGCCACCATAAACCAGCTATATCAGGTGCTTCCAGGTTAGCTCACACTGAAGTCATTTCTTACTTCAGTACTCTAATTAGGATCACATTAAAGTCACAGAGAATTAATTAATAATGGAATCTTAAGGGCAATCTTGTGATTGGGAAGACTTCAGTTCAAGTACTGCCTCTGGAATCTATCAGAGCACCTGAGCAGCTCTTAGGACTATAACTTATGGATAAGTTGCTGACTCACCTTGGGTGGAAGGAGTTACTCCATTGAAATCTCCCTACCTAATGAAATGACAGGTTTTGACCCTCTCCCCAGCCCTTGCCCACACCTTGAATTTTTTCTGTTGGAGAATGCAGTTCTAGTTCTTGGCACTCCCAAACCCACCCCCACCAGACAGCAACACACACACACACACACACACACACACACACACACACACACACACAGGCATGTTCTAAAGTCTTGATGGACTTCTGGCAGTTGGAAAATGGTGCCCATCTGCCACATCGTTGTCTTTGTAGGGATCAGTGCATCTGGCAGTCAGTTTATTAAAAGAAAAAGGCAAACAGCTGTGTCGACACCAAGCCAATAAAGTGTTCTGATTTTAAATAGATTTGTTTGTTCAAATGGTGCAGATTTGGCCAGTTAGAGTACAACTTCTGCCAGGTAATGGACTCTTTCCTTCCCGCCCCTAGGACAAAATCTTGGCCCATCTAGAGAGTTCTCTTTCTCAACCTAACAAACTGATTGAGGTTCTGAGCTAAAGAGAGCAACTCTACACCTCTTCCTCATCAATCCCCTCTTCTTTCTTCTCCTTCCCTTTGCTAATTTCATAAAACGTCAGGCTTACTTGTTATCACATGACTTCCCCCTCAGATTACCTGTGCTGTTTTGCAGGTCAGAACTCATTAGGAAAAATTAGGTTACAACAAAAATCTTTCAGTAAAGATGTTTTCAAGATTCAGCTGATAGCCTGATTATGAGCCACTTGCTCAAGAGATATTTATGAGTGCTTCCTGTGTGCCCAGTATTATGGATACTGTCATAGATATTGTGAGATTATAAAATTAAGTGTTGAGTAGTGTTTAAGTCATGATGTCTGTCTCCAAGAAAGGAAGGAAGGAAGGAAGGAAGAAGAGAGGAAGGAAGGAAGGAAGAAGAGAGGGAGGAAGAGAAGGAAGAAGAGAGGGAGGAAGAGAGGGAGGAAGGGGGGAGGAAGGGAGGGAGGGAAGAAGGAAGGAAAGAAAGAAGGAAAAAATGAATGGACAATGAAGGAAAGGAGGAAGGTGGAAGAAGGAAGAAAGGAGAGAGGAAGGAAAGAGGGAAGGAAAGGAGGAAGAGAAAAAGGAATGAAAGAAGGGAGAGAGGGAAGAGGCAATGAAGGAAGGAAGGGAGGGGAGAATGGAGAGAGGAAGGAGGGAAGGAAGAAGATGGAAAAGAAGGGAGGGAGGGAGAGAGGAGAAGAGAGAGAAGAAAAAGGAAGAGAATGAAAAGGAAGGAAAGGAAAGGAGGGAAGGAGAGAAGGGAAGGAAAAAGGAGAGAGAGGAAATAATCATTTATTATATTTATAACTACTATATGCCAAGGGCAACTAGGTAGTGCAGTGGGCATAGTGTTGAACCTGGAGTCAGGAAGACTCATCTGAGTTCCATTCCTGAGTTCCAATCTCAAACATTAAATAGTTGTGTGACAATTGTGACTATGGGCAAGTCACTTAATTCTGTTTCCTTCAGTTACCTCATGAGTTGAGAAGGAAATGGAAAACAAAAGTATTTTTGCCAAGAAAACCCTAAGAGTGAGACACAACTGAAACAACTTAACAATGACCACATATTGTGCACCAGGTGCTGTTCTAAGTACTTTATAAATTTTATTCTATTTAATCTTCACAACAACTTTGGGAGGTAGGTGCTCTTAGTATTCCCATTTTATAGTTGAAGAAGAAAAGGCAGATGGAGTTGAAGTGACTAGCCCAGGATCGCACAGACTCTGAGAATAGATTTGAACTCAGATCTTCCTGACTCCAGGCCCAGGACTCAATTACTGTGCCATCTTGCTGCTTAGCTGGGGAGATCTGACCCCCACACAAAACTATTTATTCGTGTGTTTCTGAGATGCCATCTCAAGTTAACAAATCATCCAGCATTTATTAATGCCAGGCACCATGGTAAGCATTGGAAGAAAAGTACTATGCTAAACTTTTGGAATAAAAAGATAAATAGGACATATTCTTGTTTTTAAGGGTTTTTTTT
>JAJPUD010025824.1:0-17154 GCA_023553655.1 Myrmecobius fasciatus
AGCTTTTTACATCTATCATCCTATGATCCTCAAAATGGTCTTATGGTATTTGTACTACAAGTAGTTTTTTTCTTATTTTACAAGTGAGGAAACTGAGGCTCCGAAAGATGATTTACCCATGATCCAATGGTCAATCAATGTTAGAAGTAGAATTCAAATCTACAATCTCTCCTTAGTCCAAATATAAGACTCTTTTCATTCTCACATTAATTCTCAATAACTTGAAAATATATCTTTTCATGCTTAGAAACAAACAAAAAAACCTATCAGACAAATCTATGCTAATTTTATGAATCTGTCAGTCTATTATTTCCCCTTTCCTTTATAATCTGAAATTATATTAATTAACCTGTTGTTAACAAGCCATCTTTGTATTTTCCAGACTATTCTAGGATCTATAATGATAAATTGGGAATCAGTGAAAGTTTTCTTTCTTTACTTAGCCTCAAAAGGTTATGATAATGTAAAAAGGCCCATGTCAACAGAGTACAAACAAATCACTCAGGTTCATTTAGTGTTACTTGTATTTATGTGTTTTTAAATAAAGGAAGAAGAAAGAGACCGCAAAGGTATGATTGCCTTATTTGTAACATACATTTGGTTTTTTAATTGCCTACTTAAAATTTTAAAAGCTAAACTAATCTATTTTGACATGTATGACAAGAGGAAGATATACTTCATTTCTTTAAATATAGCACCAAACTGAGTAACTTATCTTTGAAATGGTTACATTTAAGTATCTCTTTCCATGTTCATTCCCAAACCTGGGTCATAAATCACCCTTATGAATACAATGACCTGCACTTATAGTAATTTATCATTTGGATAATGTCACCTGTTCTGGTATGCATTAATTTAGGCCTCAAATTAGAACTCCACTTGGGGGAGAACCCTCCTCCTTTTCCCTATGTTCCAAACAATGCCCACTTAGAAATCAACTACACAAAGTTGGGCAAAAGAACCTATTCTTCATTCTCCACTTTTTTTTTTCAGTCCCTTTAGAATAAGTTATATCACTTTTGTAGGTAGTTGCCAGAGAAGATATTACATATAGAATTGCTTAACAATTCTTTCCAAAAGTAGCAAGATCATAGAAGAACATTCATAGAACATATGTGCCCATTTTAAGGTATTTGGGAAATGAAAAGCTGTCAAGAACATAGTGTAGCAAAGCAGTCAAGAATATTGGCTTATTTTGTTGATCAGCCAATTATTGTACCTTAAATCAGGACTTAAACTTTTTCCACTTGCAATCTCTTTTTGCCTGAAGAAATTTTTTTTATGTGACCCTGGGTATATAAATATGTTGAATAGGCATGCAAATCAAACATTTATTGATGATAAATTGAGATTTTGCAACTCCCACATTCAGTTACCAGACTCTATATGGGGTTACAAACTATAGTTTGAGAAGCTGGGCCTTAAATACCCCTCCAAAAAAAGAACTCACAACAAAAACAAAATGGCTTTATCCTTTTTGTTTCTCAATCTTAAACTGGCAACATGGGTTCTTGTCCCTTGTTTCTAGAATTACATGAAAATAGGCAAAATGAATTCAATATTCTGATCTTCAGACTGCAGAGTGGATATACATAACCCCCCAGGGAGAAATCTATTTCAAAGAAAGAGTTTTCCAATTTCTCCCCAAACCTCCAGATACCCAATTTATTTCTCTAGCTCTCTCACAGGCAATATACTCAAGTCTTTATCTTAGTGAAAACCTAAGCATTCACTAGTGCTTACAGTAGAGAACAATAGTTAGCAAATTCACAAATTAGGGTTTGTTTACGTTTTGTTGTTGTTGTTGTTACCAAAGTACTTCATTTGTTTCTTTGCAGTACACTTGATTACTAAAGTATTCTGGTTCAGTTCAGCTCTTGAGTACTCAGGAGTAAATGAAAATATGTCTGGAGCTACACAAGAAGTGGGTGTTAACTATAAAATAATGAAAATGGTTTCACAAATTATGAATAACTATTCTTTTTTAAAAGCCTTTTATTTTGAAAATATATGCATAGATATTTTACAACACTCACCCTGCAAAACCTTATGTTCCATATTTTTTCTTCTTTAGTCCCTCCATCCCCTCCCTTAGATAGCAAGTAATCCAATATATGTTAAACATCTGTAATTCTTCTACACATATTTCCACAATTATTATGCTGCATAAGAAAAATCTACATACATACATTTTTTTAAGAAGAGATTTATTTTCTTAAGCTTAAACTACTTCTCATTAATACCAAGTAATCAAAAAGGTATCAGTAGAAAGAGTGCCAAGCCTAGAGTCAGAAAGATTCATCTTCTGAGTATAAATCTGGTTTTGGACACTTACTAGCTGTGTGATCCTGAGTAAGTCATTTAACTCTGTTTGCTAAAAAATGAGTTAGAGAAGGAGATGGAAACCACTCCAATATCTTCACCAAGAAAACCTCAAATAGGGTCGCAAAGAGTCAGATATAACTGAAAATAGAAAAAAAAATCAAGAAAGTAACCAAGAGTAGTAAATTTTTTAACTAACTAGAGTTTTTACGTAGAGCATTTTTTCTTTGGTTATGAAAATTGTGAGATATGCATAGCTCCAAGTCGTGAATGCATCCCAAATGATGAATCATTACTTCCAGCAACCACTTCCCTATTATGTACCTCAAGTTATCCCAAGCTCTTCATTTTTTTTTCAGTGCAATGATCTTCTTGCCCCTTTGACAGGCAAAAGGACACCTGCCAAGGAATGACTTCACTATACACAGTAACGTTGACAACAGTCTAAATAAAGCCATGTCATTTCAGCTTCAAATACCACTCCAATGGGATGTCTTACCTCACATCAGAGCCATGGATGAGCACACACAGATTATTGAACAGGGGAAAGAAATGGACAGTAAGAGTCTACAGTCGGCCTCTCTTCTTTCTACATGGGTGAGAATTAAAGAAAGCCCACTCTGCTAACTCTGTGGAAACCGTAACAACCCACCATCAAAAAGATCAAGGACACACTATCCCTCTAGGCCATTGTTCAATACTACATATCTGACACTAGTGGCGTGCATTTAAATTTGGGGCTCCCTTCCCCTTGGTCAAGTGTACAATGAACAGAGCTTCAATGGAGAGAAGCCCTTTCCTGCAATCATGGGGCAGAATGGGCAGGGGACACACCTATTCCTAACACTGTTTGGAAGCTTTCCTCTCAAGTCTCCCAATTGATTCCACTGCATCTTTAATAAGCATTTTCGTCAGTGATGTGCTGCTTTGAAATTCTTCCTTTCTGTAGGAAAGTCAGAACTGTCATGAGAAGTCTAACTCTTTTTTGCTTTTGATTTCTTGGTAAGAACCCAACAGGGGAAAAAATACAAGAGAAAAAGGCTCAAGCAGAAGAAAAATGCATATCCTGGTTGATATACTTGAGTGCAAACAGCTACAATTATGCACATTCTGAATATATATTTACTTCTGTGCGGTGGTGTAAGTATACCCACTCAAATATAAGTGTAACAAGCAGAAATGGAGTCTAATCCAAAAAGGAAAACAAGAGAATAGTTAACATAAGCATTTGGTAATGGTAAGACCACCCTTTAAGAATGTCATTCTTTTACTATTACATACAAATTCATGCTGAATTCGTGTTCATAGAAGCATAGATTTTGACTTTGAAAAGACCTTAAAGGTCATTGTTATAGATGAAGAAACTGAGGCACAGAGATGTTAAGTCACTTGCCTGGAATCATGGAATCTCCAAAGCATCTGAATCTGTATTTGAATCTGGATTTTCCCTGACTTCAGCCTCTGCACCCTCTCCACTATGCTATACTGCCTTTCTTGGTCTTGACATACATTTATATTTGTCCCTTACACGAGAATGGTCATAACAAGAAGAACTTTCTTCTTTTTCTGGTAGGATTTGCTTTCCCTTCCTTTAAGCTTATCCATATACCCTCATTTGTGTCCCTGTTCTCACCTTGCCCTAATGCAAGGGGTTTTTGGAAGAAATTTTGGTGGAAACAGAAGGAACAGGAGAGTAGAAGCTGGAGTTATTTACGTATGCCTCTTTTTCAGTCAAAGAGCTTTAACTATTGGTAAAGTTCCCAGTGATGGTCACCAGCCATTCCATTACTTAAATAATCCTTTATCTCTAATCTTCACTTCTAGAATCTCTGCCTTCAATTCTTTTTCATGAAATGCCCAAGGTAGGTTGTACCTGGCTTCCTCTGAAAAGTTGGGGAATATTTCTTCAGTCATTTGCCTTACAAACATCCCCTTAACTCACACTTATGGGTAATTTGTTTTTCTTTTGGTAAAGGGTCTTAGTCAAAAGGATACAAACATAAGAGGATATGGGAGGGAGATATTTAATAGGAAATTGGCAAAAGACTATATATAAGTTGATGGTGAAATGGTTAGAGAGCCAGCCTTGGGGACAGGAATTGAGTTCAAATGTAGCCTCAGATGCTTACTAGCTGTATGACTCTGGGCAAGCCATTTAATCCTGTTGCCTCTGTTCCCTCATCTGTAAGATGACTCAGAGAAGAAAATGGCAAATCAATCCAGTAGCTTTGCCAAGAAAACCCTAAATGGGGTCATAAAAAGTTGGACATAATTTTACCAAGTGAAATTCAGTAGGCAGCCCCTTGAATCAGGGAAGATGAAGAACCTTGCTTAGAAGCTATAGATAGCAGTAGCAGTAAGAACTAATTTCTGTCAGCAATGAGATGTTTCAAACCAGTTCCAATTGTTTAGTGAAGAAAGCCATATATACCCAGGGAGAGGCCTGTGGGATCTGAGTGTGGATCACAACATAACATTTTCATGCTTTCTGTTGTTGTTTGTTTTCCTTCTCAGGTTTTTTCTTTTTTTTCTTTTTCTTTTCTTTTTTTTTGTAGAAGCGATTTTTCTTGTACAGCAAGATAACTGTATAAATATCATATATTGTCATATATTTTAACAATTAACATGTATTAGACTTTCTGCAATCTAGGGGAAGGGGGGGAGGAGAGAAAAATTTGGAACAGAAGGCTTTGCAAGGGTCAATGTTGAAAAATTATCCATGCATGTTTTGCAAATAAAAAGCTTTAATTAAAAAAAAAAGAACTAATTCCTTAATTCTTACTGAATCATTGCTTCAAGCCCAGCCTCTTTTTTTTTTTTTTTTGGTGATGATGAAAACTAAGGTGTTCACTGAGTACTATCATATGTGCTCCTTCATCAATACCACACAATCCAAAAATATTGCCATTTCAAATAACTTAAATTAGATGTGTCAGTCATGTGTGAGTATGTATTGGTGGTAAATGGAAGCTGAAAAGGATCATTTGTCCTGCTAGAAAGCCTGGTCTCTCCATACTTCTTTATTTCCAGTCCCTCAGAGACCATATGCTTATTCCTCATCATCCCCTTTCCCCTATCCACCCAATAAGGGTGGGGTGGAGAAGAGAAGGGAGGTGAATGTTTTCCTGGCAACTTAGGCACATATTCATCATTATCATGATTGACAATAAGCATTTATTAAGCACGTACTATGTTAGTAGCATACTAAATGCTGGGGAGATAAAGAATGACAAAAACATGGTTACTGTCCTCAATAGTTCACATTCTAATGGGAGTGATGCCATGCAAACAACTAAGTACATACATACAAGATCCATTCCAGTAGATAGAAGGTGATCTCAAGGGAAGGAACTTGCTATGGAGGAGGAGGGTGAACCTAAAAGGGCTTCTTGCAGAAGGTAGAATTTGAGCTAAGCTTGAAAGAAGCCAAGGAATACAGGAGACAAAGACAAGGAGAGAACAATGGAGGCTCAAGGGGACCACTGAAAAGGCAAGGAAACTGGAGTGAAAATGTGTCAAGACTGCAAAGACAAGAAGGGGCTTGGTTGTGAAGGGATTAAAATTTATTTTCTGATAGAATTATTATTTTCTATGGTTGCTATATATTTAGAATCTAAGCACTGAATTAAGAATCAAGAACTATGATTTACTATGATTCTGTCATTAATTTGTGTGAAATGTATGTGTGTGTGTGCATACATGTATGTGTGTGCATACATGTATGTGTGTGAGTAATTTCTTTGGCAGTTTCTAATTCTAATCTATGATTCAAGCTAATGGTATCAAACTCAAATAGAAATAGGGCCATTAAGGGCAGCTAGGTGGTCCAATGGATAGAGCACCAGGAGGACTTGAGTTCAAATCTGACCTCAGACACTTAACGCTTCCTAGCTGTGTGACCCTGGACAAGTCACTTAACCCCAATTGCCTCAGCAAAATAAATAAATAAATAAATAAATAAATAAAAACAGGGCCATTAAACTACACATAAAGATCCCTGCTGGCTATATATTTACTTAGACAATCATATATTAACATTATCTATGTTATGTAGTGTTGTTTGGAAAAGATATTTTCAAACCACATTTAACCTGGTTTAGTTGTACTTTGTAATGCTATGGGCTGCCTACATCTCCATGGCATGTTTGACTCCTCTAATTGAAGGTATTTGAAATGGTAATATTTTTGGATTATTTGGTGTTAATGAAACTCCAAGATTAAACAGCCCATATCATAGTACTCAATAAAGACCTTAGTTTTCATCATCACCAAAATAGAGAGGTTGGTCTTGAACTAATCATGCAGCAAGTGGCTGAAAAAAAACATCAACTTAAAATGGACAGTTCAGACTGATAATTGACACTATTTAAAACCAAACACTCAGTCCGGCCCTGGATGCATGAATCTGTTTCTAGGTCTGGTCCTGCCCGGTGGATTTATCATATAAATAGCCTTGCAAATAGCCACTCACCTACTAATTCCGGGTGAGTAATGTGGTATTCTAGCAGAGGAGTAGTAAAGAATGCTGATTTCACTAACTGCTCTCTGGGTTAGTATCTGCTGCTGGGTAGAGGCCAGGGTTGCTATGGAAGTTAATGAGGATGGAAGGGGGGGAGGGGGTGGGAACTCTCTAGCTGAAATGAATTCTGGGGAAGATGGAGGGTAGGGCCCAGGCTGGCCCAGTCAGGATTAAAAATTCAAGTGCACCCTTAGATTAATCAATGAGGAATCTGGAATTATTCTCTAACTCAACAGGAGGTTGCTGAAATGGTACTAGACCTTGATTCTTGGGCTTCAGATCTTGCCTTCTTACATTCTCTACTTTCCCTACCTCCTTTCTTCCCACTCCCCAGTTTGCTTTTGCTTCGGGTGTTCTCCTGCTCTCTCTTTGCTTGCCTCTGCTGCTTTTAGCCTATTCATCAACTCAATGGGGGCAACCAAGCTTGGCTTCCGATCCAGGTATCTATACCACCTGGCCTTTCGGGTGCCAAAATTGTACCCCTCTTTGGCCACTAACCATGATCTCTGCTTGCTTAAAACTATGATTCTATCTCTACCTTATGGTTTGTGCTGAAAAGTCTTAGCTGAAATTTCTCTGTTTCCTCAATACAGAGATGATCCACTTAAAACTATAGAGTACACAACAACCAAAGTGGAATAATTATATTCTTTGCATAAAAATAATTTTAATAAATACATATTAGTATTAGTATGGTCTATTACTTTTTAAACTGAAAGTCAAAGCAAATGCAAGGATAGTTTCATTTTCAGAAAAACTATGAGAAGATATATTTATGACTTTTTTTTAAAAGGGAAAAGCATTTATTAAACACTAGGTTGCAGAGATTATCTCATTTTGTTTTTAAATATGTATTCAGTTTAATTTGACAAAAGAGTACAGCTGGATATAGTGGACAAGTCATTGGAATACAATAAAATTATCTCTAAGACCCCCTCAACTTGTAAAATTTTACAGTGTCAAAAATTCTCTGATTTAAGTATGTATTGGGAATCTGCTATCTAGATCTAGCAAGCGCTGTGCTACACATTTTACATGTGGCCTTGATGTTAGGATTCATGTGATGGCTTTGGAGGAAATAGAAAGAGAAAGAATTACATAATGTACTTTGAAATTCATTAAGCGAAACTTCCTCAGCAACTACTCTCTGGGAATAAGTCCAGTGCCTTTGGAGACATTAACAATAGCAGCAGTGCTGTGAGACAAGTGCTCTATCTACCAAGCACTTAGGGGGATAAAGGAGATATAGAAGACATTCTGAAATAGATAGATTTAGAGAGCATCCCTGCTCTCAAGGAGCTTGCAACCTAGTTGGGGAGACAAGACTAATGCATGGGAAATGACAAGCGAACAATATAATTGTGGAGAGCTGGATACTGGATGGAGAGTGAGGAAATGTGGTACTGTGGACAGAATACTGGATTTGGGGTGAAAACTTGGCTCTAACAATCATTAACCTGGACAAATCACATCTCTTCTCTGGGCCTCAGTTGCTTAATCTGTAAAGTGAAAGTAGGCATGAGACTGGAAGATTATATCTCTTCTTGTTCTAAATGCTCTGATCCATTGATGGGTCTGTGCAGAACTTTAAATAACCAGGATGAGGAAACTGGGGCTTTGCTGTAGGGAGCTGACATTTTAAAGATCCTGAGAGTGCTTATATTCTCCAGGAAGTAGAAACAACTGAATTTTGCATGTCGTTAGCATGAATAGTTTGTGAGAATAGGAAGCTACCATATATATTTCTTCTTTACCCCCCCCCCCCATGGTGGCTTCCTACATAGAATTCATGTCTTCTTATGTCTTCCTACATAAGGCTTCTGAGGTTCCTCCTTCCTGTTAAATGTAAATATTGTAGAATTAGTCCTAGAAGCCAGAATAACTTGTTGTAGTTCTAGATCTATGGTCTGCCTGATGTGGGTAAATCCTCCAATAATTTTAGATAATCATTCATAAGAGTTACATGAACTGATGCTAAGTGAAGTGAGCAGAACCAAGAGAACATTGTACACAGTAACAACATGATTATGTGATGATCAACTGTGATGGACTTGGTTCGCTTCAACAATGTGATAATTCAAGGCAATTACAAAAAGACTTTGGATGAAAAGTACCATTTATATCCAAAGAAAGAACTATGGAGACTGCATGTGAATCAAAGTATAGTTATTTTCACTTTTTTGTTGTTTTTTGTTCATATTTAGTTTTTTTTTTCTTTCCCTTTCTCTCATGGTTTTCCCCATTTGATCTGATTTTTCTTGCACTGCATGACAAATATGGAAATAAGTTTAGAATTGCACATGTTTAACCCATATCAGATTGCTTGCTGTCTTGGGGAGGAGGGGAAAGGGGAGGGAGAAAAATTTGGAACACAAGGTTTTGCAAAGGTGAATGTTGAAAAACTATTTTCACATATATTTGGAAAAATAAAATACTATTGGGAAAAAAAAGTTAATAGTTACCCACACTCTCAGACTGAGACATTCTTGTCTACTAATGTCCTGAGGATCTTCCTCCTCTAGTTTCCTTAACATGACATGGATGCTGAATTAATTCTTCAAGTCAATAAGATACCATCAATATGGATGAATTATTTGTTAAGACAGAACAGGATAGAGTAGATATCATATTGGACATATTATTAAGAAAATGCAGGTTCAAATTCTCACTCATCTACTTGCTACTAGTTGTGTGATCCTGGGTAAAAACCCTTAATATTTCTGAACCTCTATTTCCTAATCTATAAAATGGGGGAGTTGGATTCCTTCTAAAGGAAGTCAAAAGTCTTTTCTAGCTCCAAATCTGTGTTCCTACATTTGGCAAATGACAGGAACACTCCCTGGTGACAGGAGGATTTGCTGTTTTGAAAAGTAGCAATCTTGCCCTCAGTGCAAGCCTCTGCTTAGCTTAAATGGGAGGTGGGGGTGAAGGGGTAGTGTTTCTGAGGGCATAAGACAGTTGAAACTGCCTTAGGAAGAGCAATGTGGTAGAGAGGAAGTGATTGATTATGGTAACCAATGAGAAAGTACACAACGTATTTGTATTATACATTTGTACAATAATCAGCAAGTAGAAAACCTTGGCAAAAACATTCTTTTCTTCTCAGGCTTCATGTTGCCATTTTATGTTATCTTCCTTCCTTTTCCCCTATAAGGCTGCTCCTGATTTTTATCAGAAACTAAAGTCATGGTGCACAGAGGCAGGCAGTGGGCAAGTCTGCCTCAGTGACCACAAAAGAGAACATGTACAAAGCTAAGGCAAAGGATTGTAAAAATTCAGGGGGGTGGGGAAAGAACAGACTCTTCTCATTACTCGCCACGGAGATAGTCCCCTTTACCAAATAGCACCTCAGTTTACTCAGCTACAAAATGAGTTTAATAACACTTACCCAGCCTCATGGGGGAGAGGTGAGGCTTAATTAACCAAGGCTCATTTCTTTCAGGCCTTTGGATGTCCTCCATGGGCACAAAATTACGTTATTACTTGGAATAATAATAATAGTTTCCCCTAATAATTCTGTGTTATTATTGCATTTATGCAACTGTATTAGGGGCCTTCTGGATCTAGTTTAATAGCTATAAATGTCTCTCTCTGGTACAACAAGGGAGCAATGCAGGGTGATTATAGCGTGTCTTACAATCCAAAACTAGTTAGTTTAAGCCCTCGGCAGGATTCCTAAAAACAGTGTCCTACCAAAGGGGACTTCTTTGGATTTGCCTTTAAGACTCAGCCACTGAAAATGGTTAACCCTAGCCTGGCTGTTTTTCTTGATACTACAGGGTTAGGCAACTAGATTGTTTCACCAATCAAATCACTTATGGCTTATGTGAAGCTTCTCTATTACCTTAAAGGTCTGTGAACTTCAATGTCATATCCTCAAAATGAGCGTGGCCATTTAGTGAAAGCAGAATTGGCACTAGCCATGTGTGATACAGACCAGAAGACAGAGCATTGTCAGAGGGGTGCAAAGTGGCTGAGAACCTGGGTTTAAATCCCAGCTGTGCCATTTATCTCTTGTGTGACCTTAGGCTAGTCAATTAATCTCTTTAGGCCTCAGTTTCCTTACTTAGGAAATGAAGAGGTTGGACCAGAATACCTTCATAATCCCTTCTAAATTTATGATCCTTACATGTGGCTCTCAACAACAGAGATATCATTGTCTTTCAAAGTTTATATTTAAAGTCAATTTAAGTTACCTTAGGAAAGAGACATGTAACTTGGAAGGTAAAAATTACCCTGGGAATACTGGCTGTAGGCCTATTCTTTTCATATTAGGTGTGACTTTAAGATAATTTGATTAATAGTTTTTTAAAAAAAAATATACCAAAGCTGATTATCCAAATGAGACTTGTTCCTTCAAAGGGTCAACTTGGGAGATTACACATTTAAGCCAATGATGCTGCCTTTGCTCACAGTATCTCTGGGACTCCATTTTGGGAATGGCCTTCCAAGCTGATGACACATTCTTTTAAATACCCTCTAGGGTGGCAAATCTTGATCCTTCAAAGGTGGATTTGAATTTTGGAAGTAGCCAAAAGCCATTTGGAAGTAAGCCTGGTGAGTCAGGTGGTTGACCAAGCCAGAGACTATTTTTTTTCGGGGAGAGGGTAATGAATAAAATACATACATTTTAAAAAAATGAAGTGTGCCTATAAGGTAACATCACTGTCTTTTTTTTTTTTTAATCTCCTGAAAAATTATGTCTGAAAGCCATTCCAAGGGAAAAATTCCAAAACTACTTTGGATAGTGGCAGTAGTGTCAGAGTAAGTGTAAAGTTTCCCAGGGTGCCTTTGAAAGGGACACACTCATTTGATGGATGAGTTCTGGGACAGCATTTTGTTTTATTTTGCTTTAATCTCATGGTTTAGTGGAAAAAACCGTGGACTTGAAGTCAAGAAGACTTGGATTGCTGGACTGCCTTATAGTTACTAGCTATGTGACTTTAAGCAAGCCAGTTTTCTCAACCTCAGTTTCCTCATCTAGAAAATGTGTATTATAATAATAGCATCAATTTCACAGGGTTGTTATAAGGCTAAAAAGCTATAAGGCTGAAGTTATATGGACAAAACTCAAAAAAGACTGATGGAAATATGACTGGGCGCTATTTGGCTAAAGAGATTTGGAGTAAAGAAGACCTGAATTTGAATCCTACCTAAATCACTTCCTAGCTATATGACTCTGGGCAAGTCATCTAACCTTTCAATCTCAATTTTTGTTTCTTCTTCTTATTTTTTTTTAATCAGTGAAATGGGGAAAATAACAGTATCTACCTCATATACTAATATCTGCTTGACCGAAGGGTCAACTGAGATAATATGCCAAGTGTTTTACAAACCTTAAAATGCTATATAAATACAATTACTATTATTAATTATTTAATCAGATTACTATTTATTCCCTTGGAGGAACAAGTTAGCAGGGTCCTGATGGGATGAAGCATAGAGTAAAAATGTTTTCTTTTAGGGAAAAGAGGGGAAAAAAGATCATGATTATAATACTGCCTGGCCTTGGGTGGTCTGACTTCAGCAGTAGAGGTCTAGTATGAAAGAGATACCTCAGTGATCACATTCTACATACAGCAGAATTTAGCAGTCTTGACAGCAAAGGAACTGAGCAGATGCTCTCTCTCCAGCTGTCCCAACAGTATCCATTTCTATCCATGTTTCTCTTTGGTTTGCTTTGTCCTTCCTCCATCATAATTTTTTTCTTTACCCCCAATTTGAAAATGAGATAAATCTCTCTGCCTCTCTCTCTCTCTGGGTCTTTGTCAATTCATAAAATAAAACAACCCAGTCATAACCCACCAGTTGGCTCCACTAAAAAGGAACATAGGTGAAACAAAGTTACAGGGGCAACTAATAGCGTAACAATAGTGTTACCAATGGAGGATGTGCTTCTGGACAGCCACAATGTAGGCTTATAAGAGTTTAAAATCAGTCTTTCTAAAGTCCTGAGATGATATTAGGGCCGGGCTAGGTGGGGCTACTGAAACTATAATAGACCTGGGCTGGGCTGCTTGGATATGCTTACAGACCCAAGGTGTGGAGCCTTGACACACCAAAATAGTACAGGGACCCCAGAAGCCTGCAGAAACTAAAGGAGGATTGGGGTTCCATGGGCTGCTTTGAGGATGAGAAGCAAAGAATACCCTGATATCCTAAAAAGAAAAACTTGGTTGGGTAAGAAAGGCTCTTTCTTTCCTCCCTACCTAACATCTACTGGAAGATCTAGCTACAGATGACAACTCTCAGATTCATTTGGCCAAAACAAAAAGGATAACACAACCTACACAACAGCAACATCTATTGATTATAGAGGGGGTTGGACCATATCCATGTCGTCAGAAGAACAGTGATGGAAAAGTACTTAGTCCTATTTCAATGTGTGGGAGGAGGAGAGCAAGTGAAAAGAACCTGGTGATTCAGGAGAGCAATCTCCTTGACACCCTGGTTTCAAACTCTTCCCTTATCTCCACCCCTAACATTAGGACCTGTGTTTTCTTGGGCAACTCACTTACCATCATAGGACCTCAGTTTCTTCATCTGTCAAAAAAGGTGGTTGGACTCTCAGATCCCAGTTCTACATCTATGAGCTGGGTAGTTCAGTGGATAGAATGGTGGGGGCTGGAGTTATGAAGACCTGAGTTCAAATCTGCACTTAGTGGCTGCATGACCTTGGTGAATCACTTTAGCTTAAATTTGCCCCAGTTTCTTCATCTGTAAAATGGGGATAATATTAGCATCTACCTCCCAGGGTTGTTATGAGGATCAAATTTGTAAAGTGCTCAGCCCAGTGCCTGGCAGAAAGTAAATACTGTATACATGCTAGTTACTGCTATTACCACCTGAATTTGAATCCTGCCCTTAGATATTATTTATGTGAGTTACTTAACTTCTTAACCTGGGCTCACTTAACCTGAGCTAATTACTTAAATGCTCTCTGCCTCAGTTTCCTTATCTGTAAAATGGGAATAATAAAACCTACTTCAAAGGTTCTCTGTGTAGATTAAATGGGTTAACCTATGAAAAGCTCTTTACAAGCCTTTAAGAGCTATATAAATACTAGCTATTATTATCCCAGAACAACTAATAGGACAAAGATTTCAAAGTTGCCCAAGTTGGGTGAAAAATGGGCCAAAATGTTAATTTTTTTCTCTTCTTTTTTTCTTTGTGTTCCCCAAATAGCTTGCTGGAACAATTAACTTGATTGTCTTTGTTGTGAAGCAGGCTGCTTATCAGTGAACTGTCTCTATAAAGTATACCCCAAAAGGACAAAGAAAGACTCAAACAGGACCCTTGGGATGGAGCGGGACCAAGCTTTCTGGATGGGCTATATGGAGTTACCCTAACATCAGGGTGGGGCTTAGCTGCTATGGTTGTGAAATAACAGTGGTTGACTGCCTTGGGCAGAAACAGGAGTGATGGGTGGAAGTTGTGAATAGGCAGATTTAGGCTTGAGTAAGGAAAGATTTCTTAAGAATTAAAGCTATCCCAAAATAGCATAAGTTGCTTTGGGAAGTAGAAGGTTCGCCTCATTGAAGGACTTTGAGCAAAGGTTGGCAGACTTGTTGGGTATGTTTTCTCTAAGATCAAATAAAACTCCCTTAAGATTGAAATCTCTTCACAACCTGGCCTTTTTTACTTATCCCATCCCCTTCCACATTCTACTCCTTCTCTCGATCATCCTTTCAGGCCTTCGTGCTGGTATGCACACAGCATGCTCTAGATCCTGACTGCCTGCATCTTTGCACTGGCTGCCCTTCATGAGTTAATGAACTATCTTCTTCTCTCTCTCTCTCTCTCTCTCTCTTGGAATTCCTGTATTTTCTTCAAGATTAACTCTAGCCCCACTTTTCTATAGGAATCCTTTCTTGCTACAGCTGCCCCCTAAGCTGCCACTGTCCTCCATCACAAACTCTATTGTATAATTTTCTACACATTATGTATATACTTCTGTATGTTCTCCTTTTTTCCATTAGACTTTAAACTTTGTCTTTGCATCTTCAGCACTTAGCACAGTGCTTGATACATGGTAAGAGCTAAATAAATGCTTGGTAAGGAATGTAGGGATGATTCTGGTGTTTAATCGGACAACTTCTAAAGTCTCTCACAGGAAAGCAGTTTAATGACATGGTATACTTGTCCAGTCACTCTGGAAGAGATATTTGAAAGATGGAAGGTAAACATGCCTCTTTCTGTCCCCCAGGTAATGGGGGGGGGACAGAAAGAGGAAAGAATGAAAGAAGGACTGAAAAAAGGAAGGAAGAAAGTTAGAAAGGAAGGGAAGAAAGAAAGAAAGAAAGAAATGAAGGAAGGAAGACAGTAAGGGAAGAAAGAAAGAAATGAAGGAAGGGAAGAAAGAATGAAAGTAAGGAAGTGGTTAGGGAGGGAAGAAAGAAAGGAGAAAAAAGAAAGGAAGGAAGGAAGGGAGGGAGGAAAAAGGGAAGAAGGGAAGAAAAGAAGGAAGAAAGAAAGGGAGAAAGGGAGGAAGGGAAGGAAGAAGGGAAAGAAGGAAGGAAGAAAGAAATGAGGGAAGAAAAGAAGGAAGGAAGGAAAGAAGGAAGGAAAAAAGGAAGGAAGGGAGGCAATTTAATGAAAGGTATACATGTCCAGTCACTCTGGAAAAATGTTTGGAAGGTAGGTAGTGAACATGCCTCACTCTTCTCCTTCTCCTTAACTCCTTCCCCCCAGGTAATACCTGGAAAAGAGGGAAGAAAGGGAGGGAGGGAAAGAAGGGAGGAAGGGAATAAGGAAGGAAGAAAGGAAAGGGGGAAGTAAGGAGGAGAAGCAAATTATATTGTAATTACTTAGTGTATAATTTCTATTTTCTTCTCTGTGTACATTGTATATCTTTTCAGTAGAATGTAACTATCTTCAATGGATTGTTTCATCTTTATCTTTGAATTTCTCATGCCTTTCACACACTAGGTGTTAATAAATCTTAGTTGAATTGATTTGCACTAGAAAGGAGAGAGGGAAGAATGAGATGGATTAGAGAGAAGCAGACAGGGAATAGGAAAGGAGGCAAAGTGAAGGAGGAAGGAAGGAGAAAAAAAGTAAAGGCAAAAGAAAAAGGCTTTACTCAGTTGTACCTTGTTGATACAATTCTAGATACTTCTCTTAAAATATTGATGATATGAAAATGTTTTAAAAGCATTTTTATTGATTTATTTTATTTTCAAAACCTGAATGGTGAAGAAGGATGAGGACAGGGATGGAAGGGAAAAGGGAAGAGTGTGAAACCCCAAAGAAAAACATTTTTTCAATGTTTCTCTTAAAATCAGCCATATGCCAAAGAATTCACAGATGTGCCTTCAAAGCATAAGGTAGAGGAAAAAAGTTTTGAGTCCCTACTTTAGGTACTATGACCTCCAAAAAGAGATTCCTCCTTATTAGAAATTGTGGGGGCAGTTTGTTCAGTGTGGATGTCCTTTTTACACTATTCAGGACCCCTCTTCTTTAGGGGTATCCTAGCTCTCTATTAGAATGTGCTAAGCACTAGGGAAGAGCTGCACTTAGCACCAAATAGGTGTTAAATGCTGCACTTTGCAGAAAGGACTTTTGCTTATGGATGGGAGAAAGGGTTCACTGATTTTCTTTCCTGAGAGATAGGGGGAAAAATTTCTGGATTGAATTTCCTTTATTCCTAGTTTTGGTTTACTGTTATTTAGATACCTATAAGTAAATAAGTATTTATAGGAAGAATATAGCTAATGATCTGTCCTAGCAACACTTTTCCACAACAAGATAGTTGCATCTGTGGGAGAATCTGCATGAAGAACTGTAGAATCATCTAGTAATTATGCTAAGGTACCATACATACATATCTGCCTTTCCTTGAATTTCATGTATCGTATTTGAGTATGCATGCACACGTGCGCGCGCACACACACACACACACACTCTTCTTTTCTCATCTTTTAATAAGACAATCTGTGACTTTAAGGAATGGATAATAACCTTCTTTCCTATAAGTACATATCATTAGTCAGCATCTAGATATCTTGGTTTCATACTCCATTTTTCCATATCTGGATTTCTGCTTTCAATGTGGAATTTTTTTTTTTTAAAGGAGGAGGTTTCTCACATGGAGCAATCTGATGGTATATCCCTTTGATTTATGCTCTGAGGTCCTTGAAAGAAATACCATTTTAGCCATAATGAGGGTAAAGCTTTCAGGACTGTGCTCTGATGTTGATAAACTTTTCATTAAACTGTGCTATTACATGGGAAAGAAGTCTTTTTAAAGTAACATGACACAGACACAAATCCACTATGGAATTGGCTGAGTCAAATAAACACCATGTGTTAAG
>JAJPUD010025825.1:0-13687 GCA_023553655.1 Myrmecobius fasciatus
TTTTTTTGTTCACCTGAAGCATAATAGATTCTGCTCCAGCCTTTTACCTTCACCCTGTATGTATCTCTATGTTTTAGATGTGTTTCTTGTATACAACATATTGTTGGATTCTGTTTTTTAATCCAATCTGCTATCTGCTTCTGCTTTAAGGGAGAGTTCATTCCATTCACATTCACAGTTAAAATAACTAATTCTGTATTTCCTGCCATCTTATTTACCCTAGCTTATGCTTTTCTCTTTCTTATCCCCTTTCCCTCCTCCCTATTATTTTGCTTTTGAAAACCACTTCCCTCAAACAATCCTTCCCCTTTAGAGCCCCACCCACCCCTTTTTCCCCCCTTTCCCTCCTGTTTCCTTATAAGTATGTCTATTATTCCCTCTGAGCCAAATCTGTTGAGATGGAGATTAACCCAATTCTCATTCCCCTCCCCTTTGTCCCCTCCATCATTATAGGTTTTCTTTGCCTCTACATGTGATGTAATTTCCCTTATTTTACCTCCTTTTCCTCTTCTTCCAGTGTTATCCCTTTTCTACCTCTAATTTCTTTTTCAGTTTATCATATCATAATAATCATAAAATCACAATAAACATATTAAAATAATCATAAAATCACAGTGATCATATCATAATCATAACGTAATAATAGATTCATAAAATCAACCCTCATTCTATAAGTATCTATAACATAAATATAGTTCTCAAGAGTTTTTTTTTTCTTGTTACCTTTTTATGTTTCTCTTGTGTTCTGTGTTTGTAGATCACATTTTTTGTTCAGTTCTGGTCTTATCAGTAGAAATAGGTGAAATTCTCCTATATCATTGAATGACCATCTTCTTCCCTGGAAGATAATGCTCATTCTAGCTGGGTAACTTATTCTTGGCTGTAATCCAAGTTCCTTTGCTTTTCGGAATATCTGATTCCAGGCCCTTCGATCCTTCAAAGTAGAAGCTGCTAGGTCCTGTGTGATCCTAATTGTAGCTCCCCGATATTTAAATTGTTTCTTTCTGGCTTCTTGTAATATCTTTTCCTTGGTATGATAGTTCTGGAATTTAGCCACATCATTGACCATGTTTAAAAAATAAATCTCATTCTGTACTCTGAATTCATCAGCTCTGCGTGTGAGGTTAGCATTGCCTTGTTGAGAACTAATTCTCTAAAGAACAATTAGTTCTGATACTATGTAAACTATGTAAAGAAGGATTTTTGACAGAGGAAGAGCCAAAATAGAGAAAGAAAATTACAAATCAATCTCCCTAATGAATATTGATGCAAAAATTTTAAATAAATTATTAGCAAAGAGATTACAAAATCTTATCAGCAGGATAATACACTATGACCAAGTGGGATTTATACCAGGAATGTAGGGCTGGATCAATATCAGGAAAATTATTACTATAATAGGTCATATCAATAATAAAACCAATAGAAATAATATGACAATCTCAATAAAAGCAGAAAAGGTTTTTGACTAAATGCAGCATCCATTTCTATTAAAAAAAACATTGGAGAGCATAGGGATAAAGGGAACTTTCCTTAAAATAATAAGCAGTATCTATCTAAAATCAACAGCAAGTATTATTTGTAATGGACAGAAGCTACAACCACTCTATCAGTCAGGGGTGAAACAAGGATGCCCATTATCACCACTATTATTCAACATTGTACTGGAAAAGTTGGCTTTAGCAATAAGAAAAGAAAAAGAAATTAAAGAAATTAAAATTGGCAGTGAGAAAATAAAATTATCACTCTTTGAAGATAATAGAATGATATTTTTAGAGAATCCAAGAAAATCATCCAAAAAATTACTGGAAACACTTTATAGCTTTAGCAAAATTGTAGGATATAAAATAAGTGCATGCAAATCATCAGCCTTTCTTTATATTTCTGACAAAGCCCATTAGTAAGAGATAGAAAGAGAAATTTCATTTAAAATTACTATAGACAAAATAAAACATTTGGTGGCCTACTTGCCAAGACAAACCGAAGAGGTATATGAACTTAATTACAACATACTTCACACACAAATAAAATAAGATATAAAACAATTGGAAAAATATCAATTGTTCATGGGTAGGCCAAGCTAATATAATAAAAATGACAATTCTGCCTAACTTGACCTATTTGTTTAGTGTCATACCAATCAAACTGCTAAAATATGATTTTATAGATGTAGGGAAAATAGCAAAATTCATCTGGAAGAGCAAAAGTTCAAGAATATCAAGAGAATTAATGGAAAAATACAAAGAAAGGTGGGTTAGCAATACCAAACCTAAAACTATATTATAAAGTAGCAGTCATAAAAACCATTTCATATCAACTAAGAAATAGAGTGGTAGATGTTTGGAATAGATTAAATACAAATATTACAATAATGAAGTATTTGATAAACCCCCAAACTCCAACTTTTGGAATAAAAAGTCACTATTTGACAAAAGTTACTGAGAAAACTAGAAAATATTATGTCAGAAACTCAGCATTGACATATCTCACACCACATACCAATATAAAATCAAAATGAATACTTTAATTGGGCATAAAGGATGACACCATAAACACATTAGAACAGCAAGGGATAATTTACATATTTGATCTTTGGAGAAGGGAGGAATTTATGACCAAAGAAGAAATAGAGAACATTATGAAAGTAAAATGCACAACTTTGATTATATCCAATTAAAACTTTTTTGCACAAACAAAATCAACAGAACCTAGATTAAAAGGGAAGTACAAAGCTGGGGAAAATCTTTACATCCAGTGTTTCTGATAAAGGTCTCATTTCTAAAATATATAAAAAAACTGTGCCAAATTTATAAGAATATGTCATTTCCCAACTGAAAAATGATGAAAGGAAAAAGACAGACAATTTTCAGATGACAAAGTTAAAACCATTTATGGTTATATGAAAAAAATGATCTAAATCACTCTTGCTTAGAAAAAATGCAAATTAAAACAACTCAGACATACCACTTCATACCTCTTAGATTGGCTAAGATAATAGGAAAAGTTAATGATAAATGTTGTAGGGGATGTGGGAAAACTGAGACACTAATGCATTGTTGGTAGAGTTGTGAAATGATTCAACCATTCTGGAGAGCAATCTGGAACTATGCCCAAAGGGTTATAAAATTCTGCATACCCTTTGGTCTTTTTTTATGATCTCTTTTATGATCACCATCTCTAAGGGTGGTATTGCTAGGCCAACATATGTACAGTTTATAGCCCTTTAGGCATAGTTAAAAATTGTTCTCCAGAATGGTCATTTTACTTCACATCTCCACTAACAATGCATTAGTGTTCCAATTTCCCCACAATTATAACTTTGAGGTAGTACCTCAGAGTTGCTTTTATTTGCATTTCTCTAGTGATTTGAGACTTAGAGCATTTTTTCATATAATTAAAAATAGCTTTAATTTCTTTATCCCTTGACCACTTATCCTTTTGAAATGATTTGTATTCTCAAAAATTTGATTCAGTTCTTCATACATTTTAAAAATAAGGCGTTTATTAGAATCACTGTTTGTAAAACTTATTTCCCAGGTTTCTGTTTTTCCTATAATCTTGGTTGCACTGGTTTTGCTTGTGCCAAAAAATCCCAACCTTTTAATTTAATGTAGTGAATATCATCCATTTTGCATTTTATAATGTTTTCTATTTATTGTTTTATCATAAATTCTCATCTTTTCTATACATTTCATAAGTAAACCATTCCTTGTTTATGGCATTATCCTTTATGTGCAAATCATGTACACACTTTGATCTTATCTTGGGATTAGGGTATATTGATCTATGCCTATTTTTCTCAACTATTTTCCAATTTTCCCAGCAATTTTTATCAAATAGTGAGTTTTTATCCTAGAAACTGGGGTCTTTGTATTAATCAAACAGTAGGTTAGTATAGTCTTGTTTACCTAATCTACTGTAGATCTACCACTGTATTTCATAATCAAATCAAATAATTTTGACAGTACTTTTCTGATTGTTATTTGTTATCATATCGATCAGAATTCCTAAGCCTTTTAAAGTTATTACTATTTTTTAATTATTGTGATTACATAAATTGTTCTATTGATTTTACTTCTTCATTCACCATTGTTTCATAAGAGTCTTTGCAAGTTTCTCTGGAAATATTTCCTTCATCATTTCTTAGAGTACAATAGTATGCACAATTTGTCTTGTCATTTCCCGATTATTGGGTACATTCAATTTCATTCTTTGCCATTGCAAAAAAAAATTATATTTCTTTTTTTTAATTTTGATCACTTTCCATTTTCTTGAATCTTTTTGATGACATAAACATAGTAATATTACTATGTCTGCTTATAAGAAATTTTTAGACACAGTTTCAAATTGTTTTACAACACTAAATTTACAGTTTCACCAAGAATACCGTAATGTATCTATTTTAAAATAGTCCTTTAACTATTTTGTCATTTTTTATCAATTTCTCTATTTGGATATGTGAGAGGTAGAAACTCAGAGTAATTTTAATTTGCATAGTTATAGTAATTTAGAGAGTGTTTGCTTGTGGTGATTAGTCATTTGTGTTTTTTCCTGCTTAATTACATTTTTTGACAATTTATCAGTTGGGAAATAGATCCTGTTCTTATAAGTTTAAGTATATTTCTTATAGCAGAAGAAAACAACAACTTTCCCTCAAACATTTTTTCCATTTATTTGATTCTCTTTTAATTTTGACATCATTGAGGTTTTTTGTGGGGAGAAAATAAGGAATAAAAATTTTCAATTTTACTTTCTATGGTTCATTGTTTAATATTGCTCTTCCCCATTTATAAAAAAAAGCTAGTATTTTTTTTTTCATAATCCTCCAATTTACTTGTGGTGTCACTCTTTATATCTAAGTTATATAACCATTTGGAATTTCTCTTGCTATATGGTGAAAGAAGTTCATTTCTTAATTTTTTAGATAAAATACATGCACAATTGTTGATCTCTTGTCTTTTTAAATAATTTGTATTTATAGAATATTTCCTCTTTGAGGATAGTTTTGATTGCATTGACAAAATTTTGATATATTATCTCATTGCAATCATAGTCTTTGATAAAATTATGTTTCCTATACTTTTTTCTTAATTGTTAAAGATTTCTTCAGAGCCCCTATATATTTAGGATGCCTTGTGGTTCACGAAAAGCTTTATTTCTAGTTTTCTGCATTTGTTTTTGAGGATTTATATCCTAATCCATGTTTAAGTTTTGCAGAGTTGTTATGCATTCCTGAGAAATATTTATATTTTTCTATTACTATACAATATTTTCCAGAGGTCTATCATATCTGATCTTTTCTAATTTTTTTTAGGTTTGTACTTTTTTTTGTTTATTGATTAATTGATTAGTTATGCTTATCTAAATCTAAGAAGTGTAAATTGAGATTCTGGCTATAAGTTTTTTCTCTATATTTCAAGGTCTCCTCTACCATTGTAGAGTTTATATCATTGTCTTATGAGTTTATAGTTTTCTATGGTCTTCGGTGCTGTACATTTACCAAGAAGAAGGAGAGCCCAACTTCCTGAATTATAATAATATTTATATCACTGATCATAGGATCATAATTTAGGGATGGAAAGGGCATTTTTGGTCATTTAGTTCAGAGGCTTCAAACATGGCCAGGGGCCCAACTGCTACCCTAACTCTTCCGAATGGGTTCTGAGCTAGATTAAAATGTAATTGGGAAATACATATCAAAATAAAACTTAAAAATAGAATATTGATGATGCAAGTAAACATGTGACATGAAGGAATACTTATTGAAGATTTAATGATTCTCCATTTCTGTTTTGAGACCCCTTTTCCATTCAGTCTCTTCTCAGATGAGGAAACTAAGACCCCATCTTAAGCACCTTGTCTAAGATGACACAGGTAGTAAATATATATATATATATATATATATATATATATATATATATATATATATACACATACAAACAACAGAAAAAAAATTCAGGCTGTATTTTCCTTTGATGTACTGAAATGACCAGAATTTTAAATTCTGGGAAACCACCATTATTGTTATTATTCTTTTTTTTTTTTTTTTTTAGCAAACTGAACACTATACAATACTTGATCACTGGTCTGCCTGTCTATTCCCATCCTCACTAAATTGCCTTGTGAATATGGCATTAGGTAAACCACAGCATCAACAATGTGTTGATAGGTATAAGGGATCCAAACTGCATATTGATTAAAGCTCAATTAACATAAAACAAGCTTTTAAAATCAAGGAGGAAAGTGTACAAAATCTAAGCAATGTGAGATTGTATTGAACTCAGAGGACTTAACATAATTTGTCATGTTCCTTGTGCTTTCTGTGTGACTGATGTTACCCATAATTTAGCAGAAGAATAAAGGGAGTTTTTGTCTCAACATGCTATAGATGTCAGGTTATTTATAGTTAATGTTGATTTTTAAGGAAGAAATCTTTTTAAGAATAGATTTTTTTCTCATTTTCTCATTTAGCATCTTTATAACTTTTAGATCATTAATAGAACTTGTCTTATGCCTACCAGAAAATACCTTTTGGTCTCACATGTATAATTATAACCAACTGAGAGCATTAAATCACTCTCTAATGGTGCAGTCATTTTTTCCACAGGAAACCTTGGAATGTGGATTAATGTTAAGAACAAGGTACCAAGAGTCAAATGTTTCCCTCGGTTTCTGGTGCTCACGCCTGCTATTTCTGTCACCTCAGACAAGGTGTTTCAACTCACGTAGCCTCAGTTTCCTTGTATGTAAGATATAGTTATTGAGATGATTTCTCTTAGCCCTAAATTCTGTGATCATAGATTTAGAATCAAGAGGGAAAAAAGAGTGGATATATTAATACACACATATAGATAAATATTTATATATAATATGCACACATTCATTAAAATATACATGCATACATATATCCTTAGATACACACATATTTTATGCATAATATATATATTATATATATATATGTATATGTAAAGATATTTATAAATATCAGCTTGTTCTGGGGGGTCAAATGAGGTAAAAAAAACAAAATACAATGAAATGAGCTAATATTTGCATAACCTTTGAAACACTTAAGATATTATATGTTTCAGGATTGTTATTGCTGTAACCATTGCTGTTGTTATAAGTTTAAATACACAGAGCCAGGAGAGATCACTGAGAGTTAGAGGATTGAGGAAAGCTTCAGTATGGAGATGAGACAAGTGTAACTTGAAGTTTTCTTGATGGCACTGGGCCATAATCAATTAACCTGTTATAATCAGTGTCAGCACTTATGTAGCTGAAGGATGGCATAGACTTGGGGACAGCTAGGATATGAAGACAAAGTATGATTACCTGGGAGGGATAGTAATCTGAGATGAACCCTGCTATGGTTAATAGACTGCTCTCCATATCATTTCAGTCCTTATGTTGCATGGAATGTCATGCCAAGTGCAATTCTTCCTGGATAGTGCTCTCTTTCATCAAAATGTATCTCTTTCTACAGCTTTGCTTGCAAGCTGTGTGACTAATTTGATAACACCTATCCTCTCTAAGCTTAGATCAGACTGTATTGTTAATCTTCTTCCCAGTGTTTGTATTTATGTGGCCTTCTTCCAAGTTAAACTTGCTGTCAGCTGATGTTCACTCCAATTCACTTCAATGTTATAAAAAAGCATTATAACCTTTCACCCCACCTTTGAATCATTGATGACTTTTCTGGAAGCAGTGTCCAACTGTCCTGCATTGTACAACTGCCCTTTTCACTAGTGCCTTCCCAGCTTAGAACCTCATTTGTATTTCTCAAAGAAAATTACCACTGGAATATGCAATTGGGATTAAAGTAATTAAACTACAATAACAATTGCAGAGCAGAGAAGCCCCATCAAAACTGTAAGACCGTGAGAGAACTTATTATGCAGGACATGCATTGCTTAGGTATTGAGGGGAAAAATATAGGAGACAAATAGAATGTAATACCAATACTCTGAATTAAAATGGAAAATAGAGATATTTTGAATATTCTCACAAGTGAATGTGGCCATTCAAGTGGAGGGCAAGGATATTGGGATCAAGATGAAGGAGCATATAATCCTAAAGAGTAAAGACGTATTCTGACTCTATGCATCAAAAAGGCAGGGAAATTTCAAATAGTCTGTAGGGATTTTGACACAGGTTGTGAAAGAACAACAGAGATATCAAAATTTTATTACTTTTCCTCAACCAATTGATCAAGAACAGATATCATCTCACAGAGAGAAGGAACAACTTTTAAACAACATCTGTGAGGGGATAACCTAGACAATGATGAGAAGGACCAAGAGGAAAAAACCAAAACAAACAAACAAGCAAAAAGATTATAATACAAATGATAGTGAGAAGGAGGAGAGACAAAGCAGGAACAGACAGTGCTAGCATAAGAATGGAGCATCCAAGAAAGAAGAACATTGAGACATACAATTGCAGTTTCCTAGAGTATGAAAAGTATTGAGGCAGCAGAGCTATAGTGGCCAATGACAAGAAGGCAGAGCTATGGTAATGAATTATAGGGAGACAGAGTAATGAGAGGAGAAAATTCTGACCTTGCCACTTGAAGTCATGCTGTTGTTGTTTTTCAGTCACTTTTCACTAATATCTAACTCTTTGTGACTTTGGGGATTTTTTTGGCAAAGATTACTGGGATGATTTGTCATTTCCTTCTCCAGCTCATTTTACAGATAAAGAACTGAAACAAACTTCTCCAGGGTCATAACAGGTATTAAAGTATCTAAGGCAAAGTTTGAATTTAGGAAGATAAGCCTTCTTTATTCTAGACTTTATGCTCTTGTTGTGCCTGTCTCAGTTTCCCTCAGTTACTGTCTCAGTTTCCCTCAGTTGCAGTATCAGTCTCCCTTAATTGCTGTTTCAGTCTGCCTTAATTGCTCTGTCCCAGAATAGAAATCCCCACTTCCTGACCTTCAGAAATAATTGGACTCACATTCCAAAGTAATCATGAAACCTCCAGATGGTCAGCCTCAACCTACCTCTTATCTGTGACCTAGATGAAGTAGTCTTCTTTGGCAAGGCTCCTTACTCCTAACCTGTCAGAACTGAATTTGTGGTTTCCTTCCAGATGTGCTCAGCTGTTCCCATGAGTTCTTTGTCTCCCTGAGCTGTAGGAACCCTATATTAATCCATGGCTTTCCTCAGTGGAGTGCTGTGTACTTTGTACTCAGCCAGCTGACGTTGCTGTGTGTCAGTCTTCGGGCCTGGACTGTGTGCTTTGAGACATGAGTCCCACCAGTCCTTATCCATAGCTATGGATTCTGAACTCTCAATTAACGTCAATAAAGCATTACCTAATTTCCATGTGTGATACTGCCTCAGTTTCTCCCTGATGATTCACCTAGCTGTCCCTTATGTTTTGCCACTTATGCCTCACATATGTTGAATTCAGCTGACTATGAGATGATTTTGCCCTGATCTCAGAGTTACCAATTGCCTGGTTGAAAGAGACTCAAAATCAATTTAAAAAAAAATGGTTGCACCAGGATCCTGCAGTTGTGACCAGATGTAACCATTCCTGAGCCTCTCCAGCCTCTGGTTATTTTATTCACTTAACCCTCTCTGTAGCTGCCTTTGCCAAACTTCCATAGACTTTTGTATGGACTTTTGATTGTTAGGCAAAACAAATGTAATGGCTTTTATGAGATTGTGCATTCCATGAGACTCCTTCCATGTTGAAATATATTTAAATTCTACCTTCTATTCCTTGTGGGTACTTTTGTACTCTGGAGTTTTGGGGTGACTCCAGATTGCAATCTCCTTACCTCAATTTAAAGATTCTCTGTTGTTTCTACTTTGATAGTTTTCTTTAATTCAAGTTGACATTTAGGATTGCATTATAAGGATCTGCCTAGGCCTCTGGCTGAATCACGCTGAAAAGTGGAAATGATATTTTGATTGTCTCACTTCCATAACTTTTAGTATTTATATAAAATACTTCCTATATTTGATACTTTTTGAGCCTGGGCACTTATAAGATGGCAATAATGGTCACCTTTGGAGTCCAACCATTTCATACCTTCTATTCAATAACACCAATTCCCTTGAGATTCCAGGATTAAATACAAAATCCTTTCTTTTGAAGTTCAAAGTTCTTCAAAACCTAGTTGATTCCTATCATTCCACTTTACTTCCTTCCTATAATCTTCTAATGATACGCTTTTACACATCTGATGATGATGTAATAGAACTATATCCCCTGATCTTTGTGGAGGGTGGGCCATTTGGCCTGGGGGAAATTCCTAAAAATTATCTCCATCCACCTGAATCTCCCTTGGGAAAGCTACCTGGTTTCCCACAGGAATCTCCCACTTCCAATTAATCTGTGAATCACTTTGGTTTGGGAAACAATCACCAACTTATTGATTTGAAATTTAGCCTTTAATTGTTCCCTAGCCCTAAACCATAGAAGGCTAATAAAAGCCAAAACTCTGTATCCCAAACCTCTACTAATTCCTATCTGGAATAGCCCACTGAGGGAAGTTGTTTCTCAAAGAAAATAACCTTTTTTTTTCCATCAAAAAACTTGCCTGCAGATCGAGTGAATTTTTTTCCAAAGCCTGAGAAACTGACCTGGGGACCCCATTGCTGTTAGGGTATCTCTCACCCCTTAACATTTCTAACACCTTAACAATGATCTTGGACTCTCTTCTATCGCACAAACAAGACAGTCCATCTCTTGATTTCAGATATACATTTTTATTCTGTCTGTCTCACATACCTGGAATGCTTTCATGTTCTCATCTTCAATTACTGGTTTCCTTTAAGTCCCAAACAAAAATCTCAGTTTCTATGGGAAAACTTTTTCTAGCCCCTCTTAATACTAGTGTCTTCTCTCTGTTACATGTATAGTTAATGCCTATCTATCCAAAATATAGTTTATGTGTACATAGTTGTTTCCTTGTCAACTCCCTCATTAGATTACTAGATCTGTTGAGGGATGACTCACCCTAATAATGTTTGGGGGTTCCCAGGCTAGTGTTGCAGGTTTTGCAAAAGAATTTGCAGTCCCAGTCTCCAAATTAAGGTTGGCAAAAAAAGGGGGGGGGTGTATTATGACACTGAGAGGTCTCAGCAGGCTGTTTTCCTGATTGGAATAGCAGCAGAACATTGGACAGAGTTCAATTTTATTTAGTCCTTCTGTAGCCTTGGGCTGAATCAAAGGCAGTAGGGTAGAGTAATCTCTAGATGAATTGAAAGTGGAGGGTGGATAGATAAAAGAGTAATCTCCAGATTAATTAAGAGTGGTGATTATTTTAGGAGTTTCTTGAGGCTAGAAACTAAGGAGTGATTTTCAGATGAATTAAGGGTAGGAGTGGGGGTGAGCCAAAGCCAGAAGATTCAGGGTTTTCTGACACAGCTCTCCCCCACAAAGATCAGGTGACCAAAGAGTACTGTTACATCAGCTCTGTGAGGGCAGGGACTGTCTTTTGACCCTTTTTGTATCCTCAATGCTTAGCATAATGGTTGGCACAGGGTAGGTGTTTAATAAATTTTTATTAACTACTATTTCAGAAGTTTCATATGCTCACATGATTAACCAGCTCCTCAGGAGACTAGATAAACCAGAAAAGTTGAAAGACTCTTCCCCCCACCCCCCAAAAATGTTCCTAGAAGCTTCCTTGTTTAGAGGGAGACTCTAGCTCAGATTTATAGAGTTTGATTAATAAACTCTTCCTGCCTTAGGTGACAGAAGGCCTACACTCACTCGAAGGGGCTTCCATTACTTGGGTTATTTCCTATTGTCACCATCAAGATAAAGAAAGAGGAAGTAGATTTCTATAGACATTTCAGAAGCTTTTTAAAACCTTTCTTACTTGTAGGAATAGTTGTCCTTAGCAAAGTCAACTGGGATCTAAGAGGTCTATGTTGGAATCCTGTGTCCATCCCTCATGCTTTATATGACCTTGGACAATCCCTTTTACTCATATTGCCTTAGTTTGTTCATCTATAAAATAAAGATATTCCTGAGTACATGCTCTCTAAAACCCTTTACATCTCTAAATATATTCTTTCCCTTCCCTTTTTTTCTTATGGGCACCCCAGAATAATGTGATTGGTAAGCCATTTAAAGTGGGAAAGAAATTAAGCTCTATGTTAGAGTAGGGAAAACTCTATACACACAAGCAAATTGCATACACATAATTTTCTACTTTCTCCATCTTAACTTAGTTTAACCATCATAAAGTTCTATTAACAGGTGATCTAGATTTTGTCAGAGTTAGAAAACTAACATATAAATGTACATTGTAAAATTAAGGTACAATAAAAATAATTATAATTTATTACTTTCATCATCATCATCATCATCCTCATCTTGTCCATATCTTTTCTGATATAGCTAAATTAGAACAGTTCTGGTACAAGATAATTTTTGTTGTTATTCAGTCATGTCTTACTCTTTGTGAACTCATTTGATGATAGAGTGAATTTTCATTTTCTTCTCCAGCTCTTCTTTTACAGAATAGGAAACTGAGGCAAACAAGGTAGAATGACTTGCCCAGGATCACATACCTAGTAAGGTTCTGAGTAAAGTGTACTGACTTCAGGGTTGAACTCTATTTATTGTGCCACTTGGCTACCTGGGCAAGGTGCTACCTTGCAATTATACTTTTACATTGAATGTTCTATGGACTAATGAACTGTTGGATGAAATAAGTGCTTTTTTGTGGATTTAATAAATTTCTTTTATTTTTTTATTTATTTTTTTTATTAAAGCTTTTTATTTGTATAACATATGTATGGGTAGTTCCCCAGCATTGATCGTTACAAAGCTTTCCATTACAAATTTTACCCAGAGTCCCCTCCCCTCCTCTAGATGGCAGGAAGTCCATGACATGTTAATAATATTGAATTATTGACAAGTTATGCAAGAAAAATCCTATCTACAAGAAAAAAAAGAAAATCAGAGAAAGGCAATACAATGCAAGCAAATATCAATAGAGATCATGAATATGTTATGTTGTGGTCCATATTTCATATCCCTCTCTCTGGGTGTATATGGTTTTCTTCAGTGAACAACTGGAACTAGTTTGAGACAATTCTTTGTTGCAGAGAGCCATGTCCATCAGAATTGATCATCATGTAATACTGTTGTTGCTTTGTATGATGATCTCCTGGTTCTGCTCGTTTCACTCAGCATCAGTTCATGCAAGTCTCTCCAGGCCTCACTGAAATCGTCCTGCTGATCGTTTCTTACAGAGCAATAATATTCCATAACATTCATATACCATAATTTATTCAGCCACTCTCCAATTGATGGGCATCCCTTCAGTTTCCAGTTTCTAGCCACTACAAAAAGGGCTGCCACAAACATTCTTGCACATGTGGGTCCCTTTCCCTATTCTAAGATCTCTTTGGGATATAGGCCCAGTAGAAACACTGCTGGATCAAAGGGTATGCACAGTTGATAACTTTTTGAGCATAGCTACAAATTGCTCTCCAGAATGGTTGGATCCGTTCACAGTTCCACCAACAATGTATTAGTGTCCCAGTTTTCCCGCATTCCCTCCAACATTCCTTGTTATCTTTTCCTGTCATTTTAGCCAATCTGACAGGTGTGTAGTGGTATCTCAGAGTTGTCTTAATTTGCATTTATCTGATCAATAGTGATTTGGAGCAACTTTTCATATGACTAGAGATGGTTTTAATTTCATCCACTGAAAAT
>JAJPUD010025826.1:0-17152 GCA_023553655.1 Myrmecobius fasciatus
TTTTTTTTTTTTTTAAATCTCCTTTAAAAAAATAATGGCAAACTCGACTGGGAAGGCGCCGCCGGACCAGCGGAGAAAGGGACTTGCTTTCCTGGACGAGCTGCGGCAGTTCCACCACAGCAGAGGGTGAGAGCAAAATCGGGCGGGGGGAAGGGACTGGAGGCGATCCTCTCACCCAGGAGGGGACCCCAAGGAGAGAAGGGGGGATCCTGGCTGACAAGTGCGGTGTTTTCTCTCCGGTAGGTCTCCTTTTAAGAAGATCCCTGCTGTGGGTGGGAAGGAGCTGGATCTTCACGGTCTCTACACCAGAGTCACTACTTTAGGCGGATTCGCGAAGGTGAGTGGAAGTTTTAATTTGTATTTCCCTCTCGCTAACCTCCTCCAAAAAGTCTCCTTTGACCCCAGAGTGGAAACTCGGAGATGGGGGGGGATGCACTCAGTGGAGAAAAGGGTTATTTTTCTTTTTAGCCGATGGCAAAGAAGGCAGATTGTGGAGGGTTTTTTTTTTTTTTTTGGCCTTGTGGCTTTTGTGCGTGCGATCGGCGGGGGGGGGGGGGGGGGTCCTGTGTGTGGAGCCCGGGGTGCGCCGCACACTCCTCGGTACCCCAGGAGCGAGGGTTTGGGGAGGAGTGGAGCCGTGTGTGTGTCTGTGTCTGTGTGTGTGTGTCTGTGTGCGCGCGCGGGGCTCTCGCTCCCTGAGTCAGTTTGTGCTGCCTGTTATGAGCGCTGCCGCCGCTACCGCGCTAGCACAGGCGGAGACACACAGAGCCACAGACTCTGAGAGCAGTTTTCGTGCAACTCAAAATTAGCGCGGGCAGGTTTAACATCGATAATCTGCGGCGAAATGATCCTGGCAGCCGGGGGCACCGCCTCAGCCCCTTCCCCCTCGGTTTATATCGCTAACAAAAGAAACCAGGACCTGTCTCTAAATAGCCATCTTAGGCTTCAAGGCTAGGCAGAAACTGTAGGCCTCAAAGAAGGGCCTATAGAGATGGATAGATCTGAGAGAAGGATCGGAATCGTTACCCGTCCCGGCCTCCCCCCTCCCCCCCGCTTCTCCCCAAACCTGGGACAGTTGCAGGCAGGAAGAGTATTGATCCTTTTGAACTTTTGTGTGTTTGTGGGTGTGTGTATGTCTGTCTGTGTCTGTAAGGAAGCAACCTAGGGACTTGGGATTGGTTATTGTCGGTGCTCCAGAAACAAAACAAACCCACCAAATCTCCCCGAAACAAAACGAGTTGTGGTTAAATACCCGACCCAGGAGAAAACACGGTGATCCAGGCAGATCCTCCCCAATATTTCTTATTGATTGATCCGAAATATCAACCGTATGCTTTAGCTACTTAAAGATCTTAGTAGAATGGGTGTTTCTGTGGCTAGCTTAGCGTTTCCTCGAGTTATTCACTCTCAGACATGTGTGTCTATGTTTTTAACAGGTTTCTGAAAAGAATCAGTGGGGAGAAATTGTAGAAGAGTTTAACTTTCCCAGAAGTTGTTCTAATGCTGCCTTTGCTTTAAAACAGTATTACTTACGGTAAGTGGTAGTGACTCTTACATACTCTTAGGAAATAGGAAATTTTAAACACAATTTTGGAAAGCTTTAAAAAAATCATTAAATGTTTTAAAATAAAACACCGTGTTTCAGATGTGTTAATCCAGACTGGGAGATTTTAAGTATCAGTCAGATGTGTGGGGACTTTCCTTTTGTTTGTTTATATTTTACATCTAAAACTTTTACGGGTGATTCCTCCTCCCTCCCCCATGTTAGTAAACACTTTTGTGACATTGTTATTGATTGTTGGATATTGACAAGGGGGGGATGAAAGGTAATGGTAGCCATTGAGTAAAGCTAGTTCCTGAAACTTTGTTTCTCTTAGGGGGAAGAAAATTCTTTGTTTTAGAAACTTGTTCACTTTTTTTTTTTTAATCACTTTCTGAATTTCAAAAATGAGACATTTGTGAGTAGATGTTATTGGATAGCTTTTCTGTAAGGTAATTTGAATATCTAGACTTGCTTTAAGGAAGTTATTAAAACCGTACCATAAACATTTAAAAAGTATTGTGAAATTTTTAGAAAAAGTGAAATGACTTTAGCATTTGTTGAACTGTTAAACATCATGGTTTCTATTTTTTTTTTCTTTTTATATTTCAAAATTAATAGTGTGGAAATTAAAATAGAATTTCAGTGTTTGGGTTCTACTTAAGGAAGTTAATATACTCTATCTATTTTGGGGTAGTCTAATTTTCAGGAATATTTTCAGCTTTTAATTTTGTAAGGAGGGGGCAAGTAGCATATTTTATTTTTAACATTTATTCACCCTTAAAGGATAACTGAAATCACTCATTTTGGGGGAAAATATTTATAAAGACTTGAAAATATTTTTGTTTGCAGTGAAAACATAAGTGCTGTACATGCTTTTTTGTTTTGTAATGTAACTTACATATTTTGATGTTTGCATTTGTTTATTGCTCAAAATGTATACCAACTTGTGTCACATTAAGTATTCTCAAGTAGGAAATGAAGTAATTACACAAGTGAACTTTCTATTGGCTGAATTAGATTGACTACAAACTTGAAGTTGAAGAGTTCACAGAGTACTTTCTGGGATAGCTATGTTAACAGAACTGTGCATAATTTTAGATATCAGTAGTTTCTATAAGCTTTGTGTGATAGTATAGATGTTAGTTTTAAATAAAATACCAGGCACAGCAAAGTATCTTCTTAAACATGTGTGAGGGTTGATGCAGGAATGGGATGAAATTTATATTTTGGTTGACTCTCACTTATTTCCACTGGAAATCTTAAAGGATTTTCCTAAAGAAAAACTAGCTTATTGAGATTGACTTTAGTTTATTTGGATTTTCTTAATGTAACATTGAGACCAGAAAATTTTTCAAATGCCTTTCCAAATTATGTCTATTTTCTATAATATGAACTTATATTTCATAAAATAATGCCTAAGCAGCAAAAAAGTAATTAGGTAGGATTTAAGTGAGATAATTTAAGTTATTCATTTATTTCTGAAGGTTTCACATTCCATGAGATAAATATTTAAAAGTGGAAGAGTTTTGATATTAGAATATGGTATTTATTTTGTTTTGAAATAATAGATTTAAAAAAAATATTCAACATTTTAATGTCATAATTGCATTAAAATACTTTTAACTAAAAGATGTCAAGACTGCTTCAAAAAGTTGTTTTAGAGATTATAATTTTATTGTGTTGTTATATCGACTGTTGGTTATCTGTAGAGATGTTAAGTTTGTTTACCAAAGCATTGTCAAGGTTATATAAAATTATTTAGGTGAATCTCATTCTTTTGTTTTATATTCGAATTGTAAACTTTCTGTTATCATGTGCCCTTATTTTTGTTTCATATGTCTGTTCCTCAGCTTTGTTATTTTAGATTGTAGCTAGGGTACTAGGAAAAAGTTGAATCATTTGATTTGGAAATAAAGCCATGTGAAGATTTGCATGACTTATAAAAGAAATATACTGGATAAAATTCTCTACTTCCCAACCTTTAAAAATTCCCTATAGTACTGCACAGTGAAATTGGATGTATTATAGTAGGGTTTTTACCTTTTTCTGAAAAATAATTACCTTGCAAACAAGATACCAATTTAGATGGACACTTTTATCAAACTTATGCTAGTTACTACAAGAGTGCTTTCTAAAAGAAAAGGAAAAAACATTAAGGCAAGTGACTTGGGAAGTTAATTATTTGTTTGGTACAACTGGAACTTTTATCTAGTTGGCTAGGTAGTTGTCATACTTTTTTTCTTATTCAAGAGATAGTGATAAATTAGGGAATGATATTTTAATTAAGGATAAAATTCAAGTGCTAGTCATATACATACATTTTTGTGTTGCTTTTGAGTCATACATGACAAACTAAGCACAGATGTGTTTATTGAATTTTGTCTATTAAAAATTGATATTTTTGTAAGTGCAAACATTTGTGTATATTTGTTTATAGACAAATGCTATCAAAGAAACATAATTTTAAATTGGACCATCAGTTTACTGTTTTCAGCTCACAGTTGAGGACATAATTTGTAGTTTTCCAAAGATTGAGAATAAAAAGTTTAATTGGTTATTTCTCTAAACTTTGGCAGAGGATTAAAAAAAAATTTAAGATTAACATCAGACCAAAGTAGCAAATAAAACTTTAAAAATTTATAACATAGACCATTTAGTCATTTCAAATATGCCATATTTTTGTAGTTATTTCTTTTGAAGGTCTCAGTATATCCCATAAATTTATATGTTCTTATAAAATGCACAGGGCCAGGTTATAGTTTTTCCATGTTTTACATATGGAGAAACTGAGGCATGGTGAACTTGGTGAACTTTAGTATTTTCCACTAATTTTTTTTAATTAGAAGAATTACTGCCATTCATGTAACCATTTCTTAAACCACTGATATTTAATGAGTCAAGAATAAAGTCAGTTTCTCTGTTAGATAATGCTAAAGAATTAAAATGTTATCCAAATGTAGATAAGACTGGTTTTGTGATAGTTCCAAAGTTATTCAGTGAATTTTAAAAAATATATATATTATCTTTACTGTTTATAGTTCTGTTTAGAATTTGAAGTTGTAGTCTGGAACTTTAGCAAAATATTTAAAATGCACAGATTTATAATTTTATTTGCTTGGCATTGACAGTGGTTTGTTGGTCAAGGTCAACTTGGTGTTTCCATTATAAAACTACATTTTTTAAAAAACAAAAGGTTAAATGAATAAGCTTTATTTAATGGCATCTGGACATGAAGTCAAGGGACCTAGGTTTGAATCCTGCTCTAGGTAGCTGTGATTTTTAAAGTCACTCTCTAAGCTTCTTTCCACAGCTGCAAAATAGGTAGATGTTTCCTCTGAAAGCATTAAAATGTGTTACTTGTTTGACTTTGAACAAGTTTCTTAAATTCTCTGGTTCTTAGTTTCTTTATCTGTAACTTGAGGGAGTTAGTCTAGGTAAACTATAAGACTTGCCAGTTCTTAAAATGGCAAATATCTTGAGATATGAAGAGTCACTGTGGAGTCATTAGAGTTGGAGATTTGAATTCAAATCCTGCTTCCAATCCTTACTAGTTATACTATTATGGGCAGATTTGTTTAGCTAAGACTTTTTTGTCTCATCTGTAAAACAATATCTGCATCTCAACCTTGAAGGATTATTATGAAGTTCAAATGAAATTATGTATGTAAAAATGCTTTGTAAACCTCAGGGCTCTTCCATTATACATGCTAAACTCTGTTTTCAATATTTGCCGCTTCAAATAGCTATTAAATGATGGAGTTACAAAAAAAAAAATACACACTTACATTTAAGATCGTCAGACATTTAATTTAGAGTTGACCTACCATCATACCTTTTAGCTGTCACGAATTTTACAGAATTACAGAATTTGAGAGTTGGAAAGGATCTTGGGGATGTGGTTTGATGCATCTGGAAAATAATCCTCTACTATTACTTATTGAACAAGTGGTCATTTCAACTTCTTAAAGATTTCCAAGGAGAGAAAGCTCACCACTTCTTTCAGCAGTCTATACCACTTTTAGATAGCTCTGTTTGTTGGGAGATTGCCCTCCATCAAGCCTGATTTTGCATCTTTTCAATGTCTACCCACTGATTCTTATTCCTCCTTTTGGTGGCAAGTAGAATAATTCTAATCTCTGCTTCACATGACATCCTTCAAATACATGGAAATAGCTATCATGGCTCCCTAAAATCTTTTTCTTTTCCAGGATAAATACTCTAGTTCCTTCAGTCAAATCAATTATAAGGCTCAATGTTCTTGACTGTCCTTGTTGCCCTCCTCTGGACACTCTGCAACTTATCAATGTTGTTCTCAGACAGTGATATTTAGAATTAAGAACAATACTCTAGGTGAGATGTTTAACCAAGAGTATGATAGTACTATGGCCTGGAACTATATTCCTGGAAGCCAGGCCTCTTTTAATGCAGCCCAAGATTGATTAATTTACGAATTTTTGACTTTCACATCATACTGTTGACTTTTAGAAACTTGCAACCCACTAAAACTCTCAGATCTTTTTTTCAGAACTGCTGTCTAACCATATGTCTCTGTCTTATGCTTGCAAAATCCCCAAGTGTGACACTTTATTTATTCCTATTGAACATCATCTTAATAGATTTAGCTTAATTCTTTAGCTTGTCAAGATTTTTGCATTCTTAATTTGTTATCCAGCATATTAGTTGTCACCTTAAACTCTGTGTCATCTGCAAATTTGATGAAAATGCCATCTATATATTTATACAAATGATTGATAAAAAATTTTAAATAGTGCAGGGACAAATATTGATCCTTCAGATAACTCTCCTGGATACTTTCTGCCATATTGGTAATGGACTCTGACTCCAAAATTGATGACATTTCTACTATATTTTATTAACTCATTCTAAATAGCCTTCTGTCATTGTAAATATTCTCTCATTATAAATATTCCAATCCTAAGATAATACTAACTTTAATGTAAGGAACTAGAAACAAGAAAACTTGATTAAATATTCCCAAATGTATTATATGGTATTTTACCTCCCTCCCCCTCCTCACCCCCAACATTCACATTCATCCAGGTTGGAAACCATGGTGTCTTTGGCTCTTTATTCTCTTGCATCTTTTGTTTTTAATTACTTTCCAAGTCCTATTGATTCTACCTCTAGAATATTCTAAGATCAATCTCACTGCTAATCATCCTAGATAGTGTCTCATTGTAAATATTCATGCCCTACTCTTTATAATCCCATGTAGGGTTTTCTTGGCAAAGGTACTGGAGTAGTTTACCATTTCCTTCTCCAGTTCATTTTACCAATGAGGAAACTGAGACAAATAGTGTTAAGTGACTTGCCCAGGGTCACATAGCTAATGAAGTGTCTTGAGGCCAGCTAGCTTTGAACTCTGGAAGAGGAGTCTTCTTGATTGTATCTATGGCTCCACCTAGTTGGATAAGCCCTATTTAAAATACCTATCTAGTTGGATAAACCCTATTTAAAATATACTAGCAGATAAAGTTGGGTGGTGTAATTTGTTGAATGCTTAGACTTGGAGTCAAGAAGACCTGAATTCAAATCCTACCTGGAATATTTACTAGCTGTGTGACTGGAAAAATCATGTAGCCTCTCTAGGCCTCAGTTTTCTCATTTATTATCTGGGGGTAATGATAGCATATACCTGAGGTTTATTATGAGGATAAAATTGGATAAATAAAAAGTGCTTTGCAAACTTTAAAGCAATTTATAAACAATAGTTATTATTGTAGAAAATTTACCTTTTCTTTGTTAATTTGGATATACAAAACCAAGTCTTTTAAAGGACTCACTGGAAGTTAAGGCAGAAACTGATTTCAGAGGGGTTTGAAAAACAGTTGATTTTCATGTAATAAAACATGAGTATTTTTGCAAACATGATGGTCTGTACACAAATGGAAAAAAAAAGTAATTCTAGAACTGTTTGAACTTTTGTACCTAATAAACTATATATATATAGTTTAAGAAAGAAATTGAAAAAGAAACCCAGCTCAGTAAATATCATGTTGTAGAAATAGTGTTTTGGTGCTAATACTACATAGTATAGATTTGTCTTAAACTAAGGTTAATATTAACTTAAACTATAGAAAGACAGTATAGTCCAGTGGAGAGAATACTGAATTTGGAGTCAAAGGGAATGGATTCAAATTCTGGCACTTAATATCTTTGTGATCTTGAGCAAGTCATTTAATTTTTCACTGGGCCTCACCTTTCCCTCTATAAATAAGGGATTTGGCCCAGATGGTCACAGAGGTTCCTTCCAACTTTAGAACTATCATTTATAATCCAAAATCACTTGACCTCCATGCCCCAGGCAGGTCTGTAAGACAAGTTGCAAAGCAGGTGCTGATTTGTATTAGTCAACTAGTTTCTATGCTGATTAAATCACAGCTCCAGTATAAAATGGCTCACAAATTTATTCCAATTCTAAGATAGTCTTATATTTAATGTAAGAAACTAGAAACAAGAAAACTTAGTTAAATACTCTCATTTCTGCTATATTGTATTTTTACTGGCCCTCCCAACATAGAAACCCTATTGTCTTTGGCTCTCTACTTTCTTGCACCTTTTGTTTTTAATTAGTTGCCAAGTCCTATTGATTGTACATCTAGAATATTTTAAGATGAATTCCACTGCGAATCATCCTAGTATAGTATCTCATCAGTATTGTCTTAGATTATTATCAAAGACTCATAACAGATATTCCTGTTTTCTCTTCCCTTCTTACTACTGCCCTTAGACTAATCTTCCTTTTTGCATGGATCTGGTCATAATTCTTCCTATCAAGTGTCTTCAGTGGAGCCTTACTGCCTAAACAGAAAGATTCTCTTAAATCTGAAACCATCTCTTTCCAATCTCATCTTCACATTTAAGTTCCAAATAAACTGAGCTACTGTGTCTCCTGAATACAACCCACACTTTTGCACCTTATCTTTATTCTGTTTCCCTGAATCTAGAATTTCCTCTCCTCTGCATATTTAACTATTAAATTTTTATCTGTCCTTTAAAATCCAACTCAGTAGCCATCTTCTCCATGAAACTTTTTCTGATTTCCCCAATGACTTTTGTATTTGAACTTTATATATATATATACACATACACATACATACATATACATATATATATATATACATTATTTGAAATTTTTCATACATACTAAACATGTATTGTGATTAATCATCTCTCTTACTTTGCCTTTTATGTGTCTGACAATTCATTCTCAGTCTCCTCTCAGTCATCATTTATCATTTATAAACATGGGTATGTCCCAATGCTCTTTCCTAGGCCTTCTCCCTCTCTATAATCTCTTTCTCTTATTGACCCCTTCAGATCAGTTATCTTTTTTTTTTTTTTTTGGTGGATGATTCACAGATCACTAATTTCAGCCTTCTACCAAACTACCATTTTTCAAATTCACTTTGTCCAAAACGTGTCGTTATTATTTTTCCCAAACATACTCCTTTTTTCCCCCAAACTTTCCTATTTCTATTGACCACCACCATCTTTGAAGGTTCAGAATGCTGGTGTAAAGAATAATACCTCACTCCCCATCATTCTGTTGAGTTTTGAATCAATTGTGAAACATTTTTCCTGCCTTCATACAATTTCTAATATGCTTCCTCTTCTTTACTTTCAAATGACTCTTGTCAGTGTGAATAGATCAAGAGATAATGCAAAGTTGATATAATCTACAGGACATTCTTATACCAAAATACCTGTCTTGTCTTCCTCCTTTTCTAACATCTGTCACTATAGTTCAAACCCCCAGTCACCTCTTAGCTAGAATATAGCAGTAATCTAATTGGTCTTCCTGCCTAAAATCTCTTCCCCTCTCCAATCCATCTTTCAACAGCTGCCAAATAATTCCAAAGGACTCATGATAAAAAATGCTATTCACATCCAGAGAAAGAACTGATGGAATTGGAATGCAAGTTGAAGCATACTATTTTCACTTGTTTTTATCTTTTTTGTGATTTTTTACCCCCCTTTTGGTCTGTTTTTTCTTTTACAACATTAATATAGAAATAGGTTTTACATGATTACACATATATAACCTATATCAAATGACTATTTTAGGAATTGGGAAGAGATAAGAAGAAAATTTGGAACACAAGATTTTTTAAAAATTAGTGATAAAAATTGTCTTTACATGCAATTGGAAAAAAGATATTATTTTTAAAAAATGATAGTTCTAAAGCACAGGACTGACCATGTCATTCCCCTGCTCATGAAATTCTAGTGAATCCCTATTACATCTAGAATCAAATGGAAACCATGATATTTATTGAAACCCCTTATTAGTGACTTATTTTTCTAGCCTTTTTTTATGTATTACAGTCATTCACACACTGATCCATCTTCATAAGCCTTGGATTGCTCATATACTTACTAGAATGCATGTTGTACTCAGCTCCCCCTCTTAGCATTTATAGTTCTTTTTATGACTTAGCTCAAATGCTACTTTTTATGATAGGTCTTTTCAAATTCCCCTCCCCCCCCCATTCCCCCACTAGCTACTAGGGCCTTCTCTTCCAAGTCTCCCTCAAAATTACCTTTTTTTTTTTTTTTTTAACTTTGTGTGAATTTTATAATATGTTGGTGTAGATGTGTTGACTTCACCCATGGAATGTAAGTTCCTTTATGCCACTGAATCGTCATGGCACCAGGCTTAGAGAGGGCACTTGATTAATTGTTAAATATTTATCTTGTTTTACCACTGAGTTGCATGTTCCATGAGGGTAGGAGCTATGTCTCATTTATATGACACAGTTATCCGTGCATATGCTTAATAACTATTTGTTGAATTGAAACTTAACAATCAACTTAAACTATAAGGATTTAAAAAATCTTAATAGACCCTCTTAACCTTCTTTAGTGGTGAGCTTAACACTCATGGGGGTGGTATAGGAAATTCAACATGACTTAGTTGGCAATGAATTACATTGCTTTTATTGATTTTTGTAAAATCATTGAAGGAAGTGAGATGGACAGATTCTGAGCAAGTTGATAAATGATTTAGGGCAAGAAATGTCCTTTACTTGAGCTCTACTCTGATTGCTCATCAAGGCATGAACATGACCCTGGGTTCTAATGATACCAGAGCTTCAGGTAACTCCCAGGTGACTTGTATTTCTTTTTTTGTGAAAATCCAGCTGTACATTTTGGGGAACATATGTCATGTAGATAGTATAGTAAAGCAGAAGAATATTGGGATCTATATACCCTCCATGTGGAACCTCCACCTAGATGCAGAGATTTTTAAAAATAGAGGCAAAGCAGGCTGCAAAATTAACATATTGGAATGTTCTAGAAATGTTTACATGTTTTGTATTGTAGACTCATTTGCAAACTAAGAACACCCAAAGTAAAGAGTTACCTCTATCTGTACCAGGCACTAATAATGCCTTTCAGGAAGTGATAGAAGGAAGTGGTGGTATATGGCAGAGATATTTTTTCTTTGCCTATCCCTTCTGCTTGCTCTGTTGCTGGGAAAAAAAATGGGATGAGTTCATGGAAATGAAAGTCAGTGAATGAGATGTCATTAAAAACAAAAGAAAATATGTCACAAATGGTTTAAAAAAAGTTAAGCATTCACTTTTAAAAGTACTTGCTAATACTACATACTAGATTCATTCATATAGATGTTCAAGCTAGAAGTATCCTTAAAGCTCATCTAATACAACTTACTCATTTTGCGGATGAGAAAACTGGGGTCAGGGAGATTAAGTAATATGCTGAGAGTCACAAAGCCAGTGAGGTGGAGTTTGGAATACTACATCTCATAACTTGAAGTCCAGTGCTAGTTTTAATGAAGTAGGACTAACCTCCCTATTTTCATATGTTGTGAAAGAGAAAATACCAGGACCCTTCCTCATTGACAGAAAAAGAAACTGATTTTGAGAATATGTAGGTTTAAGGGATGTAGGCTCCACTATTAACTACTTCTACAACGTTTATATATCCGGGGAAAAGGTTCATTTTGAAGGATATAAGTATGTTTTCTACTGTCTGAGCTAAAAGTTAAATTTCATGACTACAAAAAAAACCTACAAATGACAAGAGTTTCCTTGTCTCCAATGATGATTGCTTTTAAAAAAGCAATAAAAATGACAGCAATTCTAGCACAACACATTATTTGGGGCTTTAGGTATGATAATGGTATTTAATTATAATAAAGAGCCTTTGTTGCTTCAAAATTGGTTTTTTTAAAGTAAATTTTCTTCAATTTACTACCTAAGAGAAATATTTATACCAATAGTTTACTAAAGGCCCAAGCAAGTAGCAGCCTTTACTTTCTATTTTCTATACAATTTAATTTTCTAAGTATCTGGAAATAAAAAGACAAAACAAAAAGACCCAATAGGTTGTTTAGTTTTAGGTCTTGAATTTGAAAGTTTCTTTTTAATTTCTACCCAAATCAGCTCTCCATGTGGGGAAATTTTCCAGAACCATCAAGAAAACTTTTACAGAATGGCTACCTACTAATTTCGATGAATTATAGGGTGTCCCAAAACTCGTAGTATATTTTTAAGCTATTAAAGTTGATTTAAGATTTGGAACACCTTTTCTGATTGTAATCTAGAAAATGACAATGTACTGTATGCCCTGCAAGGGCTTTAAAACTGCTTAGCAACATTACTAACCTTTCTACTGGATAAATATATTGAAAGTAATTAACAGTCTGAGTGATTGACAAAAACTATGTTCAGGTTTTAAAAACTATTTAAAATAGTTTAGGTTGTGATGTTTATTCAAACATCTTGTGCTTTGTAATTGAAAATTATTTTTTAATGTAAAATGCAGATGCCTTTATTTTAAAATTTCAAAGAATAAGTATACATGGCAAGCATTGTTTGCTGCAGTTACACAAAGTAGGTTATCAGGAAACACTTGTTTCATTGGCTGATTTTAAGTGTACCTTAAATTATATGCAGCAATGACTCACATTGTCTCTACTGTATCAATGATGTGTATGTAGAGTAAAATTTACCAGAGATGTTGTAAAGAAAGAGCATGTATCCTACAGAATCCTACTATCGAAGAAAGAGCACTGGGTTTGGTTTCAGAGGACCTAGGTTCAAATTCACCAATTCTGTTGCTGGTGAGTTGTGGGATCTTGGTCAAGTCACTTAATCTCTCTAGGGCTAACCTAGATTATCTCGTAAGGTCTCTTCTAGCTTTAAATCTTGTGATATTCAAAGCATACTATTTTTACTTCTTGTTGTTTTTTCTTTGTCATGCTTTTTCCTTTGTGTTCTGATTCTTTCACAACATGACTGATAAGGAAAAATGTTTATTATGATTGTACATGTATAATCTATATCAAGATTGCTTGTCTTGGGGAGGAGAGAGGGAAAGGAGGAAGAGAGAAAAAATTGGAACTCCAAATTGTCCAAAAATGAATGTTGAGAGCTATATTTACATGTAATTGGAAAAAAAGGAAATACAATTAAGTGCGTGTGTGTGAATCTTGTCATTTTATTGCAAACACTTAGTAATTAGCCACACTATCAATTTTTCTAAAAGGTACTACTTTTTCTTTTTTTATGGTATTTTATTTTTCCAAATACATGCAAAGATAATTTTCAATATTCACCTTCGCAAAACCTTGTGTTCCAAATTTTTCTCTCTCTTCCCAACTTCCCACCCCCAAAATAGCAAACTATCTGATATAAGTTAAATGTGAGCAATTAAAGATATTTTAAAATTCATTTTTGTGAAACTTTGTGTTTTAATTTTTTTCTCTCCTTTGAATTCTCCTTTACAAGAGAGGAAGAAATCTGATGTAGGTTAAAGGTTAAAATATGTGCAATCCTTTTACTCTTTTTTTTTTTATTAGAAGCTTTTTATTTACAAAACATATGAGTAATTTTTCTACATTGACTTTTGCAAAACTTTTTTTTTTGTTTTTTTTGTTCTGAGCTTTTCCCCTCCTTCCCCCCACCCCCCACCCCTAGATGACAGGTAATCTAATACATGCTAAATATGATAAATTATATGCCAAATCCAATATATGTATACATATCTATACAGTTATCTTACTGCACAAGAAACATCAGATCTAGAAAGAGAGAAGAAAAAAAAAACAACCTAAGAAGGAAAACAAAATTCATGGAAATATTCACAGAAAGCATTAAAATGCTGTGTTGTGGTCCACACTCAGTTCCCTCAGGCCTCTCTCTGGATGTATATGAGTATCTTCATCGCTGAACAATAGCAACTGGTTTGAATCACATCATTGTTGAAGAGAATCACGTCCATCAGAATTGATCATCGTATAGTCTTGTTGCTGTGTATAATGTTCTCCTGGTTCTGCTGATTTCACTCAGCATCAGTCCATGCAAGTCTCTCCAGGCCTTTCTGAAATCATCCTGCTGGTCGTTTCTTACAGAACAATAATATTCCATAACATTCATATACCATAATTTATTCAGCCATTCTCCAATTGATGGGCATCCTTTCAAATTCCAGTTTCTTGCCACTACAAAAAGGGCTGCCACAAACATTTTTGCATACGTGGGTTCCTTTCCCTCCTTTAAGATCTCTTTGGGATATAAGTCCAGTAGAAACACTGCTAGGTCAAATGGTATGATGTGCAATCCTTTTAAACATATTTCCATATTTGTTATGTTGTAGAAGAAAAAAAAGCAGACCAAAAGATTAATAGGGGAACCATGAGAAAGAAAACAAAAAAAAATAAAACTATACTTCTATCTACATTCATTCTCTATATTCTTCCTCTGGATGTGATTGGCATTTTTCATCCCAAGTCTATTGGAATTCCCTTGAATCACTAAATTGTTGAATAGTGCCTAGAGCCAAGTCCATCACAGTTGATCATCACATAATCTTGTTACTGAGTACAGTGTTGTGGTTCTACTCCATTTGTTCAGCATCAATTCATGTAAGTCTAAGCCTTTCTGAAATCAGTTAGCTCATCATTTCTTCCTTCCTTCTTTCCTTCTGTCCATCACACAGGTAGGAAGTGTTGGGTGTCTGAGGTCAGATTTGAATTCAGATCCTCCTGACTTGAGGGCTGGTGCTCTATCCATTGTGCCACCTAGCTGCCCCCAATATAATTTCTTACAAAACAATAATATACCATGACATTCATATACCATAACTTATTCAGCCACTCTCCAGTTGATGGGCATCCATTCAGTTTCCAGTTTCTAGCCGCTACAAAAAGGGCTGCCACAAACATTCTTGCACATGTGGGTCCCTTTCCCTCCTCTAAGATTTCTTTGGGATATAAGCCCAATAGAAACACTGCTGGGTCAAAGGGTATGCACAGGTTGATAACTTTTTGAGCATGGAAAAATGTTCCAAATTGCTCTCCAGAATGGTTGGATCCTTTCACAGTTCCACCAACAATGTATCAGTGTCCCAGTTTTCCCACATCCCTTCCAACATTTGTCCTTATGTTTTTCTGAGAGGCATTAAGTGGATGGTACTACCTTCTGATGGTGCCACTTAAAAGGCATATTACCATGAAAAAACAAACAAGTTTGATTTATTGTTCTGTTGTACATAGTGTTTTGCTCCATGTGCTGCTAACTTCAGGCAGTATAAAACGTACTGCTTTCTGAGTCATCGTCCAGTTGTCACAGACCCTTTGTGGTACAAAGCGAAGGCTCTGGAGTAGAAGGATAAGAGTTTAATTCATGCCTCCTTCACTTCTGATATAACACGAAAATTACTTAGCCTCCTTGGGCCACGGTTTGCTTACTGATGATGCATCGTTTTTGAGACTTCCAGCTCTTCATCTGTGATTGCCATGATCTCACTTCATACATGTCTAATTTGCAGCTGTCAATATTCCAAAATAGTTACTAAGGTAACTGGATTGAGGCAGTAAGGTACCTGACTGGATAGAATAACTAGATCTGGTCAGACCGTCAATATCTGTGTGACCCTGGACAAATCACTTGATCTCTCTATATCATTTTTCCCAGCTGGAAAATGGATAAAATCTATCTCACAAGATTGTTGTGAGGATCAAATGAGATAATACAAGTAAAGCATTTTGAAAACTTTGAAGTGCTATGTAAATGTCAGTTATTGATTTTGATGTTCTTCAGTTGACTAGTCTAGTTTACATACAGTAAAATTTTAAAATGCAAACCACAAAAAAAGAAAATCCAGAGTGGCGTCTGGCTCCTGACACCTGCTGAAGCTGTTCCTGCCCCTTCCTAGTACAGCCTCTATTCACTGTTTACCTTGGCTATAAGCCACTAGAGGAAGCAGCAGAGGCTTATTACATTGAAAATCTGATGAGTGAGATTGCTTCTCCATCCCATCCAAATCATATTTGTCATTTGTATTTTTCACCAGTTTTGGAAGCAACAAGAACTTCTCTCCAATTAGTAAAAATTGGTAAAATTTACTATAGTTGTTTTTACTCAGGAGATTTTGCAGTATTTCTGTCAAGTGGGACAGATAGATTAATTAATAAATTTTACTTCTTCTTAGTTTCGTCAAGTCACAGACAGAACACTTGGTTTCTTTACAGAATTTATTGGTCATTCATTATAACTTTATTCCAGTAGGGTTTGTATGAACAAATTTGAAAAACTTTCTTAGTTTACATTTTTTGTATTGATGTCTTCCTTAATAATACTAACAAATAACATTTATGCATTTTTATGCTTACATGTTCTCTTGTTTTTGCAATATAATCTATTGTAAACATTTAATATATTAGTAACACTGTTATACTTGTTGGTATAATCCATAATGGATAGGCAAATATCTCCATATGTGCAGGTATTCCACTAGTCATTATTTATCTTCAGCAAATTTATATTCAGGCAAATATCTTTTCATATGTGCAGGTATTCCACTAGTCATTATTTATCTTCAGCATCTATAAATAGGCAAGTTTTCCTGTATTTTTTGCTTTTTCCCCATTCTTCCCCCAACCATGCATCCTGTCACTGGAGACTATTTTCCGACTTTGACCTCACAAAGAAGTATGTTTTGGATCTCCTTTTTTGTATTATAATTTTTTTGTCTGTGTTTTTTGCCTTTCCTACGTTGTAAGCTCTTTTGAGGGCAGGGACCTGGACTGCATCCTCCAGGGGTCCCATCTCCCAACTCCTGCTTATATACCATAGGGCTTTGCAGAAAAATACCTAACAAAGATTTGTGGAGTTGAATTATTGCTCAGGTAAATGTCATTTTAAAATAACTAAACTAGATCTTTGGTGGCCAAGTAGATTATCGCTTCTTGGAACTCAGATCTCCAGGTGATAGGACAGATATTGAGATACGGAGGCCAAGATCTTATATGTGGGCTACACTCCTTGCCCAGCACTCTAGCCTTCCCTGATTTAGCTTCCAGTCTTACCTCTCCTATATCTCTTTCACACACTCCTTGTCCCACCCAGAGTGGGCTACCTTACCACTCCATGAGTATGTCCCATGAATTTGTGTTTCTCTCTGCTGTTCACTTTCCCCAAGATTTTCCTATTACATTTCTTCCCATTCTTTAAGGCCCAGATGCCACCTCCTTCATAAAACCTTTTCTGATTCCCTCAGCCAGAAGAAATTTGTCTTTTCTTTTAACTTTCAAAACAGTATCTACTTTTCTTATTG
>JAJPUD010025827.1:0-17152 GCA_023553655.1 Myrmecobius fasciatus
TAGGTAGACCACAGGTTAAGAACCCCTAATCTAGAGGATAAGTAAATACAATATATACAAGGGACAAATGGATAAATAAATATAAAACAATTTGAGGAGGAAAATCTTTCAAAACTAGAGAAATCGGCATAGGCCTTCTGTTGGAAGTGAAAAAGGAAACTTGATGGAAGCTAGGACTTTTAACAGATAACCTACAGGTTATCTACAAAGGTAGATTTTTAAAAGTAGTTCTTGGAAAAAGTAGAAAAACAAATTCCACTGGTCTCATGGTATGCTGCCTTTCAGGATCAGAGTAACCCCAAAGGTCTTTAACCCCAAGCACTACAGAGTGATCTATACCTTAGGTGTTTTTCCACAATTGGGAAAGAAAAAGCAAGAGTTCTTTAGAGACCAAAGAGAGACAGAATTATATAGTGTGAAGGGTGCTGGACCTGGAGAGAGAATCTTCAGCTGCTGCCTCTTCTACTTAGCACCTTTCTGCAAGTGACTTTCAGCAACTCATTTTTCCTAAATAGTTGGCTTAGTAGATAGAGCTTCTGGGCCTGGAGTCAAAAACCCCTGACCATTCACTAGCTGTGTAATCCTGGGCAAGTCTTTTGTCTTAGTTTCCTCAACTGTTAAAATAGGAATCATAATAGCACTTATCTCAGAGGGTTGTCATGAGGATCAAATCAAATCATGTCAAACACTTAGCACAGCCTCTGATTCATAGTAGGGATCTAATAAATCCTCGTTTCTTTTTGTACCACTGGTTTTTCCTACAAACTATACCTGCCTCCATGGAAATTCCATTTGCTCAGCTTTATACCACTATCCCTGACTTTACAGCAAGTGTTTGGCAGGGAAGAGCTAATTAATGGCAGTGCAGGGTCTATACAGCTGGGATCAGTTCTCCAAGCCCAGTCAATATAAAGGGCTGGGCTTGTGAGTGTTTTTACTAAAAAAAAAAAAAAAAAAAAAAAAAAAAAAAGGAAGTGTTCAACCTGAGGGTTTTGGCTATCTTGAAAGGATCAAAAGGATGGGCAGGGCTTGAAGCTTTGTTAATTTATCAACTAGGCTGGATTTTAAACCAGAGATAATCTGAAAAATTAGACCATCTGTTTTGTTGACACTCCTGTCTAGCTAGGTATGTATCTGAACCCAGTTCCAAAGGTTTAGCACTCATCTGCCTGAAAGGAAAAGGATTCGAAAAGAAGGAAGTAATCTGACCCACAGCTCTAAGGAATAAATCAAGGAGAACTATTTCTATGGAATAATCACAAGGCTACTGTCTTGAACTGCCCTTGTCCTCAGAAACAACAATATTCTTTAAATATTTCTAGTATTCTGGGTTTTTTAAAATTATTTTTAAGGGTTTTTTTTCCATTTCTAATATTATGAATGGAACTCAAAAAGAACCTAGGAACTTCATCCTCATCCTCAGTAGAATTTTAAACTCCTTGAAAAGCAGGGACTATTTTTCCATTTTTCATATTTGTATATCTCCGGTGCTGAGTCTGAGATATAGAAATTGTTCTGTTCAAGGGTTCAAGTCCTACCCCCTGACCCATTCTGGATATATGACCATATTGATGTCATTGAGTCATTTTAGTCATGTATGACTCTTCCTGATCCCAGTTGAGGTTTTCTTGGCAAAAATACTAGACTGGTTTACCATTTCCTTCTCCAGCACATTTTATAGATGAGGAAACTGAGACAAACAGGGTGAAGTGACTTGCCTAGGGTCTCATATCAAGTAAGTATCTAAGGCCAGATTCGATTCATGAAGACAAATCTGCTTCTTTCCAAGCCCAGTGCTCTGTCCACAGTATCAATGATAATCCTTATGAACCTTAATTAACTCTTTAACCTCATGAGGTCCTGGGTTGCTTTCTAAGGTTTTAGAATATGGAACAGTTACTCATTTATTGCCTTTGGGAAAGGGGTTTCCTCCCCGATGTTCTCTATTCCAATGATATCCAATGTGTGGTTTAAAAAAATCCCTAATATCCCCCAAAAATAGTGGTTCAACAATGGTTTACAGAATTGTGTTAATGTCTTTAAGGAAAAGCATTCACCAGTGACAACAAAATTTCCTGATTCTCATTTCAAATCAATGGTTTCAAATATCACCAGGCTCACAAAAGGTCACACTGTCAGTCATTGGCAATGGTTAGGACAATTGGCTTCTAATTCCAAATTTGAATTTAATGAGACAATTTGACTACTGTAATGGAGGGCAAAAGATAATCCACCCCAATGTTAATGTCTAATTCACCAGTCTGCAACTTTCCTTTGAGGACATCTCAGGATGTCTTCAGTTGTTTTGACCAACATAACAGTAATTTTAATTGACTAAAAAACAAGAAATATATGCAAGATAACACCCTATGAGGGAAATGAAGAAGGGGAAAAGAAGTGTATTACAGAGGAAGTCAAACAATGATAGAAGTTTTATCTCTGAATCATTGATTTAGTACATGAGATAGTAAACACATTAAAATAAACCTTTTGTGTTCATTACCTTTTAGATAATATAGGTTTATGGATCCCATGCCTGCATATATGGAAAACATCACAGATAAATGAAGTCAGGATCTCACAGAATCCAAATGCTAAGCCTCAGAAAATACTTTCAGTTCTCCTTTTTTGCCTTGGGCCAGACCACACCTAAATCAAGACAGATTTGTAGGAATCATGCTTATTTATAAATATGTCTAGTCCAGGAGGGCCCACACATTCCTTCAATAATCCATTTCTGTACTCCTAACCCCTCTCTGTCAGTTCATGGGTGTTGGCAATTCAGTCCAAAGTGGGTTTTATAGTCTCTTTACCCAAATAATTAACTCATTTGTCTGGTGGGCCACTATACCAAACACAGCCTTGTGAGCCCTAATGACTTCAGAGTAAGGAATTTCCTGAATCTAGTGCCCAACTAGGTATTTAGGACTGTGAGCTCCTCCCAGGTAATCTTTAATTCCCTGAAAATGCCTTGGGCACCATTATTATTATTAAATTATCAATTATTGCACGTGTTTCTTTAGGAGTCATCAGGTATAAGAACCTGAGGCAGTGAAGTTTGCTCCTGGGGTGAAAGCAAGCAGTAGAGTCACCCCTCCCTTCCTTTCTCTTGCTAACAATGGGTTCAGTCATGGCAGTTGGAATTCTGGTAGATGGAGGCAGCAAACATGAATGTAAAATTAGGGCACGAGAAATGATACCTGTGTTCCTTTTGAGAGTTTCTGAGATCTTCAGTATATGATCTACAAAAGTCTTTTTTTTTTTTTTTTTTTAAAGCAATACAAGGATACTCTCAAGGTCTCTCAAGAACTTTAGAATTGTTTGATATGGGAGACACTGACACAGGACTGCCCAGCATGGTGCCCTCCTCAGAAAAGGTGCTATGCTCTATGAGCAAAGCAGAATTGAATTAGTTCAAAAGAAACATAAGATGTGCCAAGTTAGAGAATCCAGACCAAATGTTCACAAGGATTATTTGTTTCTGACTTGTGGCTGATCAGACCAATAGAAGATTGAGCTCATATTGGTCTGATCAGTCACAAATGGACATACTAACCTGACTCTAACATATTGATGTCATTTTGATCTTCTTTGAGAACAAAAGATAACAGCTAAAGTCTACAAAGATCTAATTCAGTTTGAAAACAAACATCATTGGAAGTAAAATGCTCTGTGGTTAATGGCAAATATCTTGGGGGTAAATAATCTCTATCCTTAGCAAGGACCCATGTTTTCATTTTATCTCTGATATGGAGTCATTCTTTCAATTTATCTTCCACTTTCTATAAGATGGTGTCTGGAATGGTCAGTTTTCTTCCTTCTTAGCAATTCACAAACATAGCACTTTAAGCTTGACAGAGCACATCTACTCAATAGACCTGGGAAGTAGGTCCTTCCTGCTAAGATAAGCATTACACCTGGGAGCAAGTGTGTCCGTAGGATGAGTGATGAATTCGGGGGTGGGGAACTTGTTTGGCAGGGGCAGCACTGAGATCCCCACTGGAAAAGGTGAGCCAGAGACTAATTGAGTGACTAAGGGGGAACTTTCCTTCATCACAAGAGGTAGAGCCAAGGCAATGGCAATACCTTACTTAATGACTCTGGAACCCACAGCCCATTTCTAGTTTCATCACTAATCTGCACCCTTTCCCTCCATTTCCTACCAGATATACCAATAGGTTCTGTTTTTCTGAGCAACAGGAAGCAAACAGCCTATTTCAGGGGACAGGTTTTTCTACTTCCCATAAGGAATGAGGAACAAAGAATACCTAACATTACTAGCCCTTCAGCCCCCTCCTCCAAATGATGGGTTCTTCCTGGAACCTCCATTTTGAGGAAGTGCCCAAACCAATCATATTCCATCACTCACTGCTGTCCCTTAGGGATATCTTAGGGATATCTTCTCTTCCTTCCTTTTCAGTTATCCTTTATATATACCTTCTACTATTCAAATATAAGCTCCTTAAGAGTAGGGATTATCTTTTTTTTTTTAAACTCATATTTATATTCCCACTGTTTAGCACAATAACCTGACATTGTGTTTATTAAATAAATGCTTGATGATTTAACATTGATCAAAACTCTTTTAATCTTTAAATAAAGTTGAATTTGCTTCAACAGACATTTATTAAGTATTCTAATGTGTATAAAGCACTGGACCCTGGACATTTGGTTATAACAGGAATGGTTGTCTCATTGGGAGTTCCCCAGTGTGGCAGCAAATGCCCAGTGTTATGAGGTTGCAGAGCTGCTGATCACTTAAGAAAGCTCCTGGTGTAGGACTTTCATGAGGGCCTGTCTTTTGTCTTTTTTTGTTTCTCCATCCTTAGGACAAGCACTTAATTTATTAAATTGAATGAAACTGTTAAGTGTCTGATAGTATGACCTTGGAAAGGCAAGAAGAGAGAGAAGAGCAAGAAAAAGGGATTGAAGAAAAGCAGGTCTGCCAGAAAACTGCCTCTATTACACAAAGATGAAATAAAACATAATCCTTGCCCTGAGAAAATTTGCAGTCATATAAAGGGGATACAACATATAGGCAGATAGGTATAAAATCATTGTGGTAAAAATGAAAGAATACTGGATTTGAAGCCAGAGAATCTGTATTCAAATGCCATCTATAATTACTTAAAACTTGTGTGACATTGAGACAATGCCTTAGCCCATCCATCTCTTTTTTTTTTAAATAAAGCTTTTTATTTACAAAACATATGAGCGATTTTTCTACATTGACCTCTGCAAAAACTTTTTTTTCCCCAAGCTTTTCCCCTCCCTCCCCCTACCCCTCACCCCTAGATGACAGGTAATCCAATACATGCTAAATAGGATAAATTATATGACAAATACAATACATGTATACATATCTATACAGCTATCCTACTGCACAAGAAACATCAGATCTAGAAAGAGAAGAAGAAAAAAAAACAACCTAAGAAGGAAAACAAAATGCATGGAAATATTCATAGAAAGCATTAAAATGCTGTGTTGTGGTTCACACTCAGTTCCCACAGGCCTCTCTCTGGATGTATATGACTATCTTCATCGCTGAACAATAGGAACTGGTTTGAATCACATCATTGTTGAAGAGAACCATGTCCATCAAAATTGATCATCATATAGTCTTGTTGCTATGTATAATATTCTGGTTCTGCTGATTTCACTCAGCATCAGCTCATGCAAGTCTCTCCAGGCCTCTCTGAAATCATCCTCCTGGTCGTTTCTTACAGAACAATAATATTCCATAACATTCATATACCATAATTTATTCAGCCATTCTCCAATTGATGGGCATCCTTTCAATTTCCAGTTTCTAGCCACTACAAAAAGGGCTGCCACAAACATTTTTGCACATGTGGGTCCCTTTCCCTCCTTTAAAATCTCTTTGGGATATAGATAGGCCCAGTAGAAACACTGCTGTAGCCCATCCATCTCTAGGTCCCTCTTCATCTGGTAAATGTGAGAATTAGACTAGGTGATTTCAAAGTCTCGGTCTAGCTCCAAACTCTGTGATCCTATTTAGACACTCAAATTCCCTTTCTCACAACAGTAGGACAACAAACTCCCAGGACAGAAAGACAGCAGAAATTAGGGACAATGAAAAAAGTGTTTGCTTTTAATAATCCTGTGTATTCAGTTCAATGTTTGATTTTAAAATGATTGGTTTATTACTATATTCCACATTTTTATGGGCCCAGCCAATGCTGGTCTCAGGAGGATCTGAGAGAGTGAGATGAGGAAAGCTCCCAGGCCAAACATGTTGCTCTCAAAACATTGACTCTTCTCTATAAAGAGGAAGTAGAGTGACATTATTTGGAAATAGCAAAAATTTCTTTGATGTCCAAATAGAAACCCATGATTTCATTTTTCTAATTCTACCAAGGGAATATTCAACTTCTTAAGCAAAACAATAGACACACCATGCTAGGATTGTATACTTAATGGGGTGGAGGAGAGGAGGTTTCTGGATTTTCTTTTAGGCCTGTGTTACCTAAAGTGGATTAGTCTGGTCCTATGGAGGAGAAATGGAATTAAGAGTGGGCTCAGGAGCCTTTCGTGGGAAGGTCATTAGCACAGACATTACTATTTTTTAACATTTGTTTAATGCCACTGGCATGCTGGATCTTTTTGAAGAACATAGAGGTACACATAGACCTTGAGTATATAAGTTGCCCCAAGATAAACAGATGAGTAGCATTCCAAAGCTAGAAGAAAAGATGAGCAGTTCACCTCTGGAACAAGAGAAGTAGCATTTATATAAGGAAACAGAAATTTTGGCTCCAGTTTTAATGATATCAACCAATGGAGGATGCCTTCATCCTTGCCCAGTTATAAGTCACTTTTACCAGCATTGACAACCATTCTATAGATGACTTTCCTCCTTGTTCCCATAATTCCTCCAGTCTTGAGGCCAGCTAGGCTCAAAAATACATTTCAAAGGGTCCTGAAAAATCAGTGCAACAATTTAGCTCTTTATGTCCCAGCCTTTCAACAAATAGAAGACTACACATCCTCTTGTCATCTCCTATTTACATATTTATTTTTCCCCTGGGTTCTTTTTTTTTCCCCCGTGGGATTAAAAGCATGATGAATGAAAGACTTCAGGAATAAAATCCAATGGGTACAGAAGAGAGGTTAGCAAAAACTGCAGTTATAGAAATGAGGGATGGAAAAGTTCTTAGAGGATTCTATCCTTTCTGTTCCATTGGTTATCAGAGATGATGGTCATCTTCAACAGAAGTGCAAAGGATTTAGGAGTTGAGATCTGAGCTCTATTTTGCCATCTGCCCTTCATCAGCAATGTGATATTAGGAAAGCCATTTTGCCCTTCTAGGTCATTTATGATGCTAATACAAAAGCAAATTGTTCTTCTAAGGATGCTGCATGAAACAGCCTCAAGATTGAGAGAAGGGATAAAACCTGCTGATTCCAATCAGCAAATACCTTGGAGAAAGACTGCAAAACCCTACATAGGCAGTCAACCTACTTACCACTGAAAGTCAGAAGTAGCCTATTGAGAGCATGATTTAGAGGGTCTGTTGGGTGGATTTACCTAGAGCAGTTCCCTTATCCAATTAATTGCTTACTCAAATATTCTAACGGTTCTGACTCCAACTGTTTTAATACGCAAGCCTTCCAACAAGGTTCCTTGCTGACCTTCTGAAAGGGTGGGGACTTGCTAGGGATAAATGAAGCTGTTGCTGGATGTGTCTGCAACTCCCTCTTCTACACCTCCCATTTCTGCATCTCCCCAGGTGCCATTATTGACAGATGTTCAATGGGTCAGCTGTTCCTTAGCCATAGGAAATTCTTGTGTTACAAAATGGAACAGAGATGGGAATTGAAACCAGACAAGTGGTGAGTAAAGACCAAGAGGCTCCCATAGCAGCAATGGAAAGACAACCCAGTCAGAGGAACTATATTCTTTATGGGTTTCTTTGGGGAGACATATATGGCAATGAACAAACCAACCTTGAAATCCCTGTTAAGTCACATCTTACTCCATCCTGAGTCATCTGAGGACTAGGTCATTCATACAAAGTCATATGAATCACCTACCAAGGAACAATCACCTTTCCTGGGAAGTTCCTAGCACTAGCCCATCTAGCACGTTTTTTCCTATTTTCCAGAGTGCCTTAAGGCAGCAGCAGCTCTCAATGACAGCTTTCCGTTTTACGAGGGAGGGAAGAGATGAACTGAAATTAAACTGCTTTCCCAGGGCCACACAGCATCAGTAGTCACTTCTGATAAGTGAAAGGTTTAAAATCAACAAAGCTTCAGGGTATTGGCAGAAATGAAGGAAATGAGCCAGAAAGCTGGAGGTAGGGATTTACCGGTGCCTTTCTGCCACTCAGAAAGCCAACCCGGATTCCCCATCCCCCACCCCCGGGCTGCTAAAGAGGAAAAAGGCTAACGGCATGGAGAGGGGAGGAGGCGTATGAGAACCGAGGCGGGCTGGTAAATTGGAGATGACGTCATCCAGGCATAATTTAAAAAAAAAACATTTTCATGTCTGAGTGCTAGAGAATAAATGACATGTCAGTTGTGTGGCTGGAGAACAGGTTTCGCCAGCCGGGATTAAGCGATCGCTTTCCTGGAAACAGACCTTCTCATTGCTGGGACTGATAAGGGAGGAAAAAGCTACCATCGAGTTTCAAGGGAAACTTTTTGACGTGGAAGACCAGGATGGGTTAACAGTTGAGAAAACACAGAGGTCCCCTGGCCGAGGCGCTGCTGCGGTACTCGGCGGTGGGACTTGGATTACCAACTCGGGTGTGTGCAGCAGGGCAGATGAAACAGACGGGACGTGTTTCTGAAACTGTTGCCTAACATTCCTAAAAGGACACATGAAACGGCTTGCAGCTTTGGTTGGGGTGTGCGGGTGTCTCCAAGCATCCACAGGGATCCAGCTTCGGCTAGCTGCAGCTGTTGGCCGCATTCTCCTAACCCATGTTGAAGAGGGCCCTCTAGACGTGACTTTGGGCCACGTCATTCAAGGCGGCCGAGCACATGCTGATGCTGGACCGCTGTATCTGGAATACCATAAGTCCATGGAAAAGAGAAAGATTAGCACACTGGATGCTCGGCAGACCAGCACATAAAGCATTCTGTAATTGGGACAAACGCTGGGTTGGCAGGGATTTCCAGAGGAATGCAATTGCACTGGAGTCTGGGTATTATCTCGCGGAGTCCCTGGATTTGGGACTTTGGAACTGAAGGCCTTCTAGATGCAATAGCCTTTTTATTCGGGGAGAATCTGTGGGTTTTCTCAGAATAGGGAACTCTCAATGTGGGAACTCCAGCTACATTCTCAAATGGCAATCTATGATTTAGTTTATTAGTCCCAGAAAATTAGTTTCCCGAGTTAGTGGAAGTCAAGTGACTAATTTGCCCAGACTCACATAGCTAATCATCAGAGTAGTCATCAGAGGTGGAATATGAGCCCAGTTTTTCCCACAACACCATGCTGCCTCTCCTCTGCCGAGTATCCAAGTTATTTTGGTACAAGAAAACCTCTTTGGATGGGATCTGAGACAGATCTGTCATATCACATCCTGTTCTGCAGTGTAGTCTTCCCTACCAGCACCTTTTTTATTGTTATAAACTTGGCGATTGTAAACATTTCACCACAAATACAGAGAACAGAAAAAGAGGATTACATATGAAACTGAATCTCTAGTCCATACAGCTTGCTTTGGAGTTCTGTCTCCTCTTCCCCTCTCTGTCCCTCTCTCTGTCTCTGTCTCTGTCTCTTTCCCCCCTTCCCTCCCTCCCTCTTTCTCTTGTTTTTCTCTGTGTCTCTCTCCCTCCCCCAATCTTTGTCTCTCTCCCTCTCTCCTTTCTTTCTCCTCCTCCTCCTCCTTCTTTTTCTTCTTTTCTCTCTCTTTTTCTCTCTATTGTTCTATTTCTCTGTGTGTGTGTGTCTCTGTCTCTACCCCCCCTTTCTTTCTCTTTCTTTCTCCCTTCCTCCCTCCTTCTCTCTCTCTGTCTCTTTCCCTCCCCTTTTTCTCTCTGTGTATCTCTCTCCTCTCCTTTCTTTCCTATCCCCTTTCTTCCACCTCTCTCTCTTTCTGTCTCTCTCTCTCTCTGTCTCCATCTCTCTCTCCCTCACTGTCACTCTGTTACTGTCTCTGTGTGTCTGTGTCTCTCTGTCTCTTCTCTCTCTCTGTGTCTTTCTCTCTGTCTCTCTGTCTGTCCCTCCTTCCCTCCTTCTGTCTTTCTCCCTCCCTCTTTCTCTGTGTATCTCTCTCCCTCTCTCCTTTCTTCCCTATCTCTTTTCTTCCACCTCTCTCTCTCTCTCAGTTTCTCTCTCTCTCTCTGTCCCTCTCCCCCTCCCTCACTGTTGCTGCTTCTGTCTCTCTCTGTGTGTGTCTCTCTCTTTTTCTGTCTGTCTCCTTCTCTCTCTGTCTGTCTCTGTTTTTCTCTGTCTTTCTGTCTCTGTCTCAATCTCCCTCTCCTCTCTGTGTGTGTTTCCCTCTCTCCTTTCTTCCCTTTCTCTTTCTTCCCCTCCTCCTCTCCCCTCTCTCCCATCTCTCTTTGTCTATCTCTGTCTCTCTATCTCTCAATATTTCAAATTTACCCAGCAATTCTAACACTGCCCTATTTGAACCTGCTTTGGAATTTCATCACAACCTCTTCTATTTATTTGTTATTGATTTATTAATGTTCTCTTTTTTTCATTTTAATATCATAACCTCCTCCCCCATTTCCTTTCTAACATCTTTCCTCAACAAATGAATGAATGAATGAAAGCTCCCCCTGTAATGAATAAGTATAGTCAACCAAAGTAAATCTACATATTGGCTGTGTCTAAGAATATATCTCACTCTACATCTAATCCTGGAGTACATAGTCTTATAAGGTCCCTTCTAATATATTTTTTTTCAAAATTAGGTTCAGATCTACTCAGTCACATCTTGCCCAGTGTATATAGTACTCTAAAATGCATGTTTTTCCAAGCTGGACAATGCTAACACTCATTATATCTTTGGTGACCTAGCTCAGCTACTATGCATCTTAAAAACTACTGCAGGTCTTATGAATTTGGGGGCCTTTATCCCCATTACCATTGACACTACCGAATTGGGTCTCCATAAGATTGGCTTCCCTTAGCCCTAAGATTTCTAGGAATAATTCTAAAATTTATGGAGTTTTCTCTAATTTCATTAGCTCAAACCTCTACTCAAGTGTGAACAATTGGAATAATCATCTCCTTTATATAATTGATCCTTATCATCTCCTTTATATAATTCACTCAGTATTAGCACCCCAATATCCTTTAATCAGTTAACATTGATTCACTTTTAAAAAGAGATATTTACTCAGAAGATATAGTAAGAACCAAAGTATTAACCTTCCCCTAAGCCAGATTTACACTCTTCCTTTACATCTGCTTCCCTGAGTAAAGTAGACTCAAACTCAAAGTAGCGAGGAAGAATTTACCCCCTCCAAGTTCATTTGTTCATGTGCCTTAATCAATCACTTACTTCAAGGCAATGAATCTTGGTTGTTACACTGGGCCAAGCTAACTGGTTGCCAGCAGACTTTGATATGTACTCCCATTTTTGTATCTCTGGAGGTTCCCTCTTCCACAAGGTCATAGGTGCCTTTTTAGGCTTGACTATAGGCAAAATATGGACTTCCAACTTTTTGAAACTCATAAGGTCAAAATCATGGTCAGTACTCTATCTAAGAGAAAGAAAGATTTGACTCAACAGAAACAGATGCAACATCAGGACCACATTCTCATAGATTGAGACCTCAGTTGGATGATAAAGGCCAGAGTACTCTCCTTGCATCCAGAGGTCAGCATATCTTCCTTTTATAACCACCATGAAAAAGACTGATTTTGTCTGTTAGTGTTTTTTTTGTATATACATCTCAAGGGCAATCAAAAAGAGTGCTCTTTGCTATAAGCAAGCAGCAAATAGCTAAAACTTCTATATACTCCATAGAATGACTGGGAAATTGCATCAGGTAAAGCTTACTTACTACATGTACTCATAAGGAATAGGCCTTCATTGGAAAATTCTCCATTATTCTACCATAGATTGGAGTCAGCTTCACTATGATCCTCAAATAGTAGATGCTTAATAAATGTGCTAGTTGAATAATCATGTAACTCTCTAATGTGTATCCACTATACTCCACAGAGAAATTTTTGGCAGCAAGAAAATAGGTAAGAGAGGAAAAATCGGGACAGCCAGATGCAATGTCAGGAAATCCATGATGTGAGTATTCTTCAAACAGCCACAACATGGTCGCGCAAAATGATTTCCTGTGGAGCCAAATAGGATTGGTTCCTGTTTTAACCAGAACTCTGTATTTCTGTCCTAACAATGGAAAATTAAAAGTTAGTAGACGTCAGCTTATTCTCTGTCATATTTTCGGCATGAGAAAGGTTGCAGAAACTATTTATATTCCATTTCAAAGAAGTGAGTATATGAAGAAGAGAGATTCTAAGAGAAAGCCTCAATGAGGAAAAACAAGGGAGAGAAATAGGCTGGGGGGAAGTAAAACTGGGGACTATCTGTGAGTGGGAGATAAAGGGAAAGGATACAAAGGCCTGAAGAATAAGAGAAATAAAGAAGGATGTGAAAATTTTTTTTAAAAATGAAGCAAAGAAAACAAAATGAATGACTAGAAATAAGGTTAATAGCCAAGACATTTTTGTGTCTTGCTTTTTAAGTGTAAGGAAAGACAGCTCAAAAAAGGCTTAAATGAGAAGATCTGGGGAAAGAAACAGTCATATAAAACAAGAAGTAGAAATAGAAATCCAAAGAGAGAACCTGTTTTTGGGATCCAGGAAAGCAAAGTCAAATGAAAAAAGAATTGTCAGGGACATCAATTGCATATTTAGATTACCCAAATCTAACTTATAATCAAAATAGATTCATACTACAGAATTTAATTTAATACAGGATGTTTTCATTAATAAAAGGGGTAAAACATCCCAATTCTTATCTATAATAGTTGCCAGGGAACACCTTTACTTGCTTCTCCAATCATTCACTCCTAACCCTACCCTTCCTGTGTCTCCCACCCCCCACCCCACCCCACCCCCACCCCCACACACCTTTTTTCTCCTGATGTCTTTCCATCATGGATCTAGGATTTCCAGTCTTTCCAACCTGGGACCATTATTTCTTTCTTGTTTCTATTTGGTTTTCATGATCCCTAAGGAAAATTTATGACATAGTCTAAAATAAACAGGCTCTTTTGAGCTCTGGATCTACATGGTACCCATGTCAGATAATATAGAAATATTAAAATTTCTCAGCCTGATATTTAAGACTTTTCATGACTTGGTCCCCTTCTACCATCCCCATCATCATACACTTTAACCCCATGTATGAATTCTGTGGTCTAATTAACTCTATGATCTTCTATTTTTGCATAGGGCTCAAAACCTGTCATCCTCAGTTTCTTTCACATACACCCCCAAAAGCAATCAATGCTTAAATCTTATTGTTTCTACCCATTAGAACATCTCTTATAGGCCTCCTCTACTCTGAAACTACAACCATGCTGGCCCTCCTCACCTTACACCTGGATTCCTGAAATAGACTGCTAGTGGGCTCCATGCCCAATCTCGCCCCACTCCAGTCCATCTCCACTCAGCTGTAATACTGATTTTTCTAAAATATGGGTCTGAGCATATCACTGCCCGATTCAGTAACCTCCATGGGCTCTCTGTTTCCTCCAGGATCAAATATAAAACCCCTATTTGCCTTTCAAAGTCCTTTACAACCTGACCTCTTTATACCTTTCAATCTTTTTATGCCTTATTCCCCTCCACATATTCTTTGTTCCAATAATAACATGGCATCCTTGTGTCTTTCATACAACATCCCATCTTCAGATGTCCAAGTATTTTACTTCTCATATTATCTTCCATCTATTATATGCATGTTCATATATGCACATATATGTTTTATGAGATGTGGTGTATATGTATGTATATTTATTTACATGATATCTACTATATGAATATTCCTACACAGATATATATGTGATGTGCTGTGCTGTATGATACATGTATGTTTATATGTGCCTTTCTTCTATATGCATATTCATATACTTATAAGTGATATTGTGTGAAACATGATATATATATGTATAAGTATTTATATGTGGCATCTGCTGTGAGTATATTCATATATACTTCTGTGTTATATGTAATACATATGTGCATATATTATTTAGCTGTGTCATCTACTGTTATATTCATATATAAACATGTGTAATATGTGATACATTATGGGCTGATATGTGATATATTATATATGATATGATATATATATATATAATATACTTATTTATGTGGGGCATCTACTACATGCATATATATATGTCTGTGATTATAGTTATTTAGATGTTAAATATATGTATGTATTTATATGTGGCATCTGCTGTGTGCATATTCACATATATACTTATATGTGAAACTTACATTTATTTGTGACTTCACTTCTCAGATTATCTTCACCTACTATCTGCACATTCATATATATATATATATAAACCTACATATGATATATTTATGTGTATCTAGTTATTAACATGTGGCTGTAGAAGCCACATCTGGGCCAGGCCTGTTTTGTAGTTACTTTGCTGTCTTTTGTGGAAAATCTGTATTTTATCATCATGATTATCATCATCATCATCATCATTCATAGCTAGCCTTGATGAAGGGTTTTAAGGTTTGCAATGTGCTTTGCATACATTACCTCATCTAATCCTCACAATGACCTAGTGAGGTAAGTATTGACCCTGCATATTGATTAAATTTGCTGTTGAATAGAGCTCCTAATTCCACTTCATATGAACTGCTTTTTAACCATCTTCTATCATCCTGTACTAGACAGTTTTTAAACCTAAGTGCAGAAGTTTCTATTTTTCTCTATTAAGTTTCCTCTTATTAGTTCTAGCCCGCTGAGATACATTTGGATCCCAATTCTGTCATCAAATATATTAGCTCTACCATTTTTACATCTTCCAAATGTCTGATACATCTGGCATCTATGCATTTATTGAAGACAGTACAAAAAATAAACAGAATAAGAGGCAAGAACAGATCCCAGGGACATTCTACCAGAGAGACCAATCCATTAATCAATATACTTCCTGTCACTCCATCAGCTTTGAAACTACTTTCAATTCAGTTCAGCTTAATTCAATTAAACATACATTTATTCAGCGCCTACTGCATGCAAAGCAGAGATAAGGCTATCCCAGGCCTGAGTAAGGGCTGGAGTAAATACATGGAAGCAGGAGGTGCAGCGCTAAGAAACAGTGAATAGTATAGTTTATCTGCAATGTAATTTGTAAGAAAAGAACTGTCTGGAATAGTAAACTGGAACCAGCTATAAAAGGCCAAGCTAAGAAATTTGTGCTTTGTCAGGGAGACAATAGGGACAGCCCAAACTTTTGTTTCTAGCACATATTTGCAGTGTGACCTGGAAAAAGTCATTTTACCTTTCAAAATCCCAGGCAATTTTCTAAGACTCTCAGTTATAGGGAAGAGATTGACCTACACTGATAGAGGGAGTTTCTCCATAACTCCTTCTCCCCAGTTTCTTTTATTAGTAAAAATCATTTGTTTAATCCCTACTCTTATCCAATAAGCCAGTGAAGTCTTTTTTTTTTTTTTTTTTTTTTTTTTGCTGAGGCAATTGGGGTTAAGTAACTTGCCCAGGGTCACACAGCTAGGAAGTGTTGAGGGGCTGAGATCAAATTTGAACTCAGGTCCTCCTGACTTCAGGGCTGGTTCTCTATCCACTGCACCACTTAGCTGCCCACCAGTGAAGTCTTTTGAACTGAGAAAATAACACAATCCCTTCTCTTAAGAAGATTATTGTTATTGTTATAGTGGGAAGAGTTTAAAAAAGGACTGGCATCAGGGAGACCAGTTTTCAGTCTGTTATAATAGTGTAGTTAAAATGAAATGTGGATCTGACCCAATGGGTCACAATGAGTCTGTGAATGTAAAGAAAGGGATGGATTTGAGAAATGTTTTGAAGATAAAAATTCATAAGATTTAAGACCTGATCGGATATGGGTAAGGGAAAAATACTCACAAGCTGTATATTTGCCTCAGTTTCCTCATCTGTATGAACTAGAGAAGGAAATAACAAGCCACTTTGTTTTTGCCAAGAAAACCCCAAATCAGGACAGAAAGAGTCAGATGTGACTAAGAAATGACTGAACAACTACAAGGGCAAAGAAGAACATGAAAAAGTAAAAAATTATTTGGATTATAAACCTAGGAGACTAGGTGGATGGTGATACCCTCAACAGAAATAGAGATGTTTTAAATAAGGGCAGGTTTAAAGAAAAAGATGATAAAATCCATTTTGAATATGTTGAGGTTGAGATACTTGGTGGAAATATCTTGGAAGCAGTTCATATTGAGAAAGATTGGACTGGAAACAAAGATTTGGTATAAGCAATAATAATTGAAACAATTAGAGCTAAGGAGATCACCAAGGGAGAGGATGGAGGTGAAAAGTGAAAAGGATCTAGGAAAGAGGCATCAGGGACATACATCCAGGGTTTAGAGATAGGATGATGAAGCAGCAATAGTTGGAATAGAAAGGAGAAGAACCACAAGAAAGGACAGCCATGAAATCAGAGGAGAAAAGAGTATCCAATGAAGGGAAAGGTTGTCAATAGTGTAGAAACTACCAGAGAGAAAAACCATGTCCTTTGCAGCTAAGTGTGACAGGCATGATTGAAGAACCATTTTAGATGAGTCCCACAGTTGGAAGTCTGATTGTAAGGGGCTGGGAAGCTAATATGTGGTGAAGTGGAGGCTCTGAGAGCAGATAAATCTTTCCTCTAAGCCACTTCTCTCCATCTTGTCCACAAGCATTTTGTGATAAATAATTTAGTTTGATGACCTGTCAAAAAAAAGAAAATGAGGTCATTCTGATAGGACTCGTTCTTTGAAATCCATGTAGGCTCATAGTGATCAACTCTTTCAACTAAACATAAAACTAATCCTTTAAAAAAGTGTGCTGGGGCAGCTAGGTGGCGCAGTGGACAGAGCACCAGCCCTGAAGTCAGGAGGACCTGAGTTCAAATGTGGTCTCAGACACTTAACATTCCCTAGCTGTGTGACCCTGGACAAGTCACTTAACCTCAATTGCCTCAG